>JASEVX010000001.1:106759063-107019800 GCA_031761405.1 Serripes groenlandicus | reverse complement strand
CAATGGGATAAAACGTGTATGTGGCGATGTGGCCAGTTTCCTGGGAATGATTGTTTTACGAATACTGTTGGGAGAAATCAAGAAACACGCCATAGATAAAACACGCCGCCGTGATATTAATGAAATGTTCTAACCGGTCGATTACGGTTCAAATAGTCTTTTTTAACATAGTACCTTATACTTAGAAGGACCTTAGCGTATGTCGAACCCTTACTCCCTGTTGTTTTCCACGACCAGAAGCTCAGTCGGATTAGCCGACGCGGGCATGTCAACTTCAATCGGGTCTGTGAGTTCGAATCCCAGGTCGGCCAAATTCTTTCCGTCGTTAGACATATTTGTACATTGTGATCAGGGACGGAAATGTTTCATTTATAGCATTAAAGACTTAACAATCAATTATACTTAAATACAACAGTTAATCTCTGTCTCGATTTACAGAGAGCTGAAGTATAATGGTAAACAATTAGCGAATCGATATGTAGATACTGTCTATATATACACATTACTCCAATGTGATAGACACAGAAATATCGAACAGTCATAACCACTCCTGTAATAGTTACTTGATAGAAGATAGCATTGTGTAGTTCATGTTTTTAGTATTTCCTCGAAAACAATGTTTATGTAATAAGCTATACTTTGTTATTACTGTTTTTTCACTGAATTAACACGGAAAACATGATTTCCTCTTATGGCACGAGTGATCATAGATGTTCGTGGTGTTCACAAGTGGAACTGTATATCGACTTTACATTAAAACAATTATCTTCTACGACTACACCATTACATACTCTAACCCACCGAGGAAACCCAAACCAACAAAACTGTTAAAAATCTCTAATATATCTATAGGTGCTACCTATTTACGAAAAAACCGCAAGATAATTATAAACAAAAATTAAAGAGCATACTTTGGCCATAAAAACGGATTTATAAGTAATTGACTAGACAATAATAATGTTAATGTCATGTTTCTTGCATTATCAAAACATATTTGGAATTCGTATTGCTGTTGTCTATTATTTGAACAGAAAATAATAAAGTAAAGACTTTCAGAAAATCAAGGAATACATTTATAATGAACGAGGTTAAAACATGAGGGCCAAGATGATCCTTAATCGATCACCTGCATTATGGTAAAGAAGCAAATAGATCAGCCCTTTTCTGATGCCACCTGGCGACTGCCTTTTTCAACCAGTCAATATGACTGGAACAAATTATGTAAGGGGTCACATTTCTGCTAAACCCTTTCCCTATTAGAGACGGTTACTGAGGCCTATGCAACAGACGATTTGGGAAAAAATTGTCGCCACAAGAACAATTGCTCCTTATGAGAAAGTTATCCTTTTGCCACAATGTTTGATAAATAATTATACTTTGAATGAGTGAGTCAATAGCTCATGTATAGGAATTTGGGGTCTCTCATGTTGTTACCCACTTTTTTGAGGGAAACGACGTCGCTCCATTGACGTTACGCCAAGATGAAGTGTAACGGAAATGACATATCTCTCTCTCTCTCTCTCTCTCTCTCTCTCTCTCTCTCTCTCTCTCTCTCTCTCTCTCTCTCTCTCTCTCTCTCTCTCTCTCTCTCTCTCTCTCTCTCTCTCTCTCTCTGTCTCTCTATGTCTCTCTCTCTCACTCTCTCTCTCTCTCCCTCTCTCTCTCTCTCTGTGTCTCTCTATATGTGTGTGTGTGTGTGTCTCTCTCTCTGTCTCTCTCTGTCTGTCTGTCTGTCTCTGTCTCTGTCTCTGTCTCACAATCTCTGTCTCTGTCTCTGTCTCTGTCTGTCTGTCTGTCTCTCACTCTTTCTCTCTCTCTCTCTCTCTCTCTCTCTCTCTCTCTCTCTCTCTCTCTCTCTCTCTCTCTCTCTCTCTCTTCTCTCTCTCTCTCTCTCTCTCTCTCTCTCTCTCTCTCTCTCTCTCTCTCTCTCTCTCTCTCTCTCTCTCTCTCTTTCTCCATTCATATTAAATTTATACTGATACTGATATAAACTTTATTTCTCCATTAGTGTTGAGAGGAACTGTCTCTTAGATAACATTAAACAAAACAAGCCGTATTAACACCATCCGAATGACAGAAAAAGGTGATAAGTTGTAAATAAATGCGCTTAAGGACTAAACACGGAGGGATCTTTCTTAAATTCCATGAACTAGACAACCATTTGATCGATGGACCCTTGATCTGATTCTCTAGTTTTAAACTCAGCAAAATCGAACACAAAAGCAGAAAGTTCATATTTTGACAACAGTGCAAATTGATCTTCATATGAACTGGTCATTTCCGTGGATGTTAATAACCTTACCCCAACATATCAGAAGATCAACATGAGAAACATAGCATTTTTGTACTAGGAATACATATATTGGAGTACGTTTTCCTTTTTTTATGACCGCTATGTATTGCAGACTTCAGGAAATCCTTCAACTTTTTAGAATCGAAACCGTGAGACAAATGACATGTTTTCAGCTCATACACTCACTTCAAACAATCAATCAATCAATCAATCAATCAATCAATCAATCAATCAATCAATCAATCAATCAATCAATCAATCAATCAATCATCCAATCACTTCAACCAATCAATCAATCCATCAATCAATCCTTATACCACGTTGCTCCATGAAGCCGTCTTATACAAGAAAACAGAACTTCTCTCTGGTTCTTTTATTGATAATATATTATCACTGATTTTCATTTTTATAATAAACCCAATTGTTTTACAAATCTGATGATTGATTAAATCATCTATCATAAAAACACGAGGTTAAGTTTGACGTTTAAATAGAGGATATTACATGAGTGGTCATTCAATACGGAATTTATTAAACGAGTTTTCTGAAATTGATAAGAACGAGCCTTGGCGAGTTTTTATCACTTTTAGAAAACGAGTTTAATAAATTTCGTATTGAATGACCACGAATGTAATGTTCTTTTTATATCATATATACTAATCGCTATAAAGCGAACGTATTTACAACGCTAAACGTTACGTTATAACGTCACGTTACGTAACATTGTTATTACACTAGTTGAATACGCAATTTATTCAATGGCTTTATTACACTCCGGCGACGTCATTTATGATATAATGACTTTTATTATATGCCTGTACATTTTCCGGTGGAAATACATGCAGATTGACATGCGCAAATACACCACGACAGATTAAAATTCCGTATCTACATGCGGTGTAAATACAAGATTGTGACGTCAGACAGTGCGCGGAATACTTTCAGCGAGGTATCCCCAATAAACAATGTATTGAATCTGTATATTTAATAGTTTTTTCGCTCTTCATAGATCGTAGGTATATAATAAAAGGAATATTACGTTGCGGGAGCGATAAATGGGTACGTATTGCACGACTCGTAGCGTGGGAAAATCCATATCTTACTCGACCTTCGGTCTCGTAAGATATCGATTTTTCCACGCTACTTGTCGTGCAATACAAACCCTTTTATCGCTCCCGCAACGTAATATTCCGTATATATACAACATGTGTGTAATATAACATGACCTAATACTAGGAAAAAATGACGTCACGTCATCGTTTTGACGTCATACGTTAGTCACTTTAGCGCCAAAACCTGTAAATTTCATCTAGAAATATTGTAAACGTTAAGTACATTTTTATCGAAATACGCCTCATAAGTCACTTTATGTGATAAATATGATATCTCATGAGTGTTATTTATTATACCTTTTAATAAACTAAGCCGAATATGACCTCGGAATAATATTAGTTATTGGGTTTGTTACTGACCCACTACGGAAATATAGGGGGTCTGTAGGATTAATAGGGGGCGAGGCGATAGCCGAGTCCCCCTATTAATCCTACAGACCCCCTATATTTCCGTAGTGGGTCAGTAACAAACCCAATAATTGATTTATTTCATCGACCACCTTTCATGAGCAAAGAAAATTGATATTGTTTCATTTACATTAACGTTTACAATATGTCTAGAAGAAATTTACGGGTTTTGGCGCCAAATGACTAGCGTTATGACGTCAAAAACCGCTGACGTGACGTCATTTTCCTAGTATTCGGTCCCAATAGTTTTAAAATTCCTAGTATTAAACCCACTTTAATAATGAAATGAAACTTGGTCATGAAAGGTGGTTGATGAAATAAATCAGTTATTTAGTCTGTTACTAACCCTCTACGGAAAAAATATTGTGTTCATTTTCATATATTTTAGTTTTTTTTGTGTTCATCACTTTTGCTTCGAGATTTCATAGAGAGTGATCAGGTTTTTTTGTTCATACCCCCATAAAAACGAAAAAAAGGCTCTCCATTCCTTAAAAACACAATTTACAGTTGTAATATTGTTAGTGATTTACGTCACTTTGGGATAGAAAAAGGTGATTTTAAAGGAAGAATGGAAGAATGGCGGCCATTTTGTCGACTACTGACCCACTATAGAAATTTACTGACCCACTATAGAAAAATAGTGGGTCACCACGTGACTTCTCTTGTCCAATGAAAAGGCCAGTTTCTAGTGGGAGGTGAAATAATTATTTGTGGCATTGTTATACGATTTACTGACAAAATTAAAATAGCTTTGGAAAACCCGATTTTCTTTGTGTGTTTTCGTCATGTGATAAAAAGAATCTGACATTCGTTGTCATTTCATAAAATTTTATTAAACTCGTCCAAGAAATTTATTATTAAGCTCGCCAAAGGCTCGCTTAATAAAAAAATTCTTGAACTCGTTTAATAAAACTTTATATAAAATGACAACTCATGTCAGATCCTATATATATAACATATCTAGAAGGACGTCACGTGTTTCAATTGGTTAATGGTCTAGAACGTTAACTCGCAGGCTAGTACGTCATCACTGTTCACATGTATAGTAGCAACGTAGATACATAATGTAAACAGCAACACAAATCACAAAAGACGCGCTTAGAACGTCATGTAAGATGTTATCATATTTACCTAGTTGTGTATGTCATATTTACCTAGTTGTTTATGTCATATTCATCGAAGAAACTAACTCTTTGTGAAAATAGAACATGCCGAAGATGTCGTTTGTTAAAGTAGCGTCGAAAATTGTTTTCACTTTAGAAATGTTACACCAAGGGGCCGTGGCATGCACGCCGACATTTAACATAACGGGGAATATATCAAACTGTTGATTACATAGAGCCTTGAAATTTCAGTCGGTAATTCCGGAGCCTTGAGTTCGAAACTGGTTCAGTCACTGATTCTTCCTGATGATCGACAGACGTCAATGCTGAAGAATAATTCGGTTTCATCCAATGATTTAAGCAAAGTTTATGTGGGAATTTATCCAGTTGCGTTGAAAGAATGTCTTGTGAAGGACTGGTCCCAGAAAGCTAGGAAACAATTGACAAGGTTAACTTGGATATAACTCCAGCCAATCAATCATCCGTGGCCGTTCGAAAATGGCTATAACAACAGATACACATTATATGTTATTCGTGATTTTGTAGAACAATTTCACTCCTGTATAGCCCTCGATTGCTTGAAAAACATCGTGGGAAAGGAGGTGGATGCTCAGAGGGAGCATTATTTAGTACGTTACCTACACTGTTTTCTACGTAATATCCCAATTGCTTTTATAATGCAACACGCGCCTCAAAATGTCATTATTGGTTAAATCCGAAAAGCTTGATTGACAGTTGGCGGCGTCCAAATAATGATATCCCATTAGAACATGTTAGTGCGTATGTATTCGTCTATAAAGCAACTTCAAACAGGGAAGCATCTGTTTTCTGAAGAGAGATCACAAAGGTAATTGATTTATTAGAAATCATAACGAATTCACACAGTGCGCCAATCCTTATCTACCAGGACACACCATGTAACGTGTTTGCAGCAGACGATTGGAGAAAAAACGTGTGTCAAAAGAATACATATATTCTCCTCTCCCATCAAAGTTTGTTAACTCTTTTCAATCATCATAAGTTCACGTATAGATAATTTACAGATGCTTGCGAAATAATAAGATTATAGTGGCCTTCTGCATGATTATTATATATACGTGAAAGGGCTGATAATTGGCTTTTACTGTTTCCTGCGTTATGTAAACTTTCGTCCAGATGTTTTTATAGGCGGGTTCCAAACACGTGTACTTGCATCTTTTTATTATATATTAATACACCGTAATGCTATTTACAGGTATTACAACGGGATTTAAGTACGAACTTGAATTAACTAAACATTTCATTGGTAAAGACTGTTTTTGCAAGGATCATTATACGGGATCAAGTTCTTATTCGCGTTTGCACATGTGCAGTTAGTTACTAAACCTTTTAACCTCAGACAAACGCATTTTGCCACATCTGCAAAAGACAACTTTTGAGTTTGTTTTAGCAAAAGGAGAAATTGATGAGCAATTTTTCCTTTTTCAACAATGTTTCTGAGTTTCAATGATAAGTGTACTATCACTTCTAGAGAGTTGTCATATTTACGCCGAGATATGTTCAAACCCGTCTGCTGCAGATGTGTTGCATGTTGAACATTTAATTAAGGAAGCCTACCTTCGAAAATGTTGAGATTCACGACTTTTAAGATCAGATTGCAAACTTAAACTGTTTCCATATGCGACTACACGTAGATCCCGCGAATGTTCCAGGACGATTCCATGAAATAAACAAGCCCTAACTCAGGAAAACCAACATAAGAACACTAAGGGCCTGCACAAACGCGCAGTTCGGTCTTGTTATGTTAGGATTGCATCTTTCCAAGCCAAATTTTATCGACACCTGTCAAAAGAACGCTAAAGTTGGTTTTCCTCTGCAGTAAGGTTTAAACAGCTATTCGACAATACTATGACCAAGCTTCTTGGAGACACAGACTGATCTAGTAATTCGCTAATCGCAAATGTATAAATGTCGGTTAGTACAAAATGCTACTATTTTAGAGAGATCATGTGAATGAATGGAGGTTCATCTCCAGTTTTAAGAAAGGTCATGCATGCCAATACAATATAATACTCTGTTTACAAATACAATGGACAAAAATACAAAACATATAAACATAATGTTATAGATATATCTGATAAAAGTTTCTAGATTGCATTTCTGAACAGTGAAGGCTCAGACTACCCTGTCCATTTGCTCTGTTTTATTTATAACTAATACACGTTTACATGAATTTCTAACAAGCTTCTGAACATAATATGTGAACTCTTTGGAGCCGTTGGAGTCTTTCAGACCGTGCAGACCCCCAGACCGATCTTAATCTACATTGTTCAGACATGTAAATACGTGCCCTTTCCCATGTACGAGCCTATATGTATTCTTATACCAGTAAATGTCAATCAAAAGACATATCACATCAAGGGCGGTCCGCTTGAATTCCAAGCTCTGTGTGGATTGTGTCAACCATCTTTATTTGCTCTTCTCTAAGAAAGAGTAGAAATACAATATGGGAAAAATGCCAGTCGTCTAGGATGCGTTTTTTGAAAAGAGTCGGCGTAAACTCATTGGTTTACGAAATGGACGCCATGATTTATATTATAGAATAGTTTTGAAAGCGAATTTTAAATCAATCATGCCTTTCACATATGCAGACGCAATTTGACTCATCTGCAGCAGATGACATTTGAAAACATTGTAGCAATAGGAGAAATTGATCATCATAAGCAAGTTCTCAATTTTGCAACAATGGCTTAACTGTTTTGAATATATAAACTTTCATGTTTTGAGAATTACCATAGTGTTGCATAAATGTGTTGAACACGTCTGCTGTAGATTAGTTGTACGTGGAAAAGGGTTATCCACTGGAGACTGATACTATGTGTCTAATATATCCTTATCTACAAAACGCTATTTCGTTTATAAATGTTGAATGGAAATTGATAAATTATTAACTGTAACGGTTGGATGAAATTTACAAAGCAATTATCTTCGTCGACGCTGCCTCTTGAGAGTCCGTTTAGTCGGGTTAAGCCTACGCTACATGTAGCTGTATTCCGACGTACCTGGAACGATTTCTACATTTACCACAATGTTTTCCAACATATTACACTTTCACTTATAAAGAGTCTTCATATATTGCATTTATCTGTTGCACGTCGTCTAATGAACATTTGTTGTATGTGGGAAGGATTAAACCTCTGCTATGGCCGTCGAAAGAAACCTTGTAAAACTTCTAAGAGCAAATGAAGCCTTTTCGAAACCGCTTTTAAAAACAATTGACATAATATCAGTTCCTCTTACTTCAATTCTACTGAATAGGGATAATTTTACCCTTTCCCATATACAGATTCTTTCTGACAACGTTTGAACCCTTTGCGAAAAGAAAGGAAATTGTACATGATTAGCAATTTCTCCTACCAGAGTGCTTTCAACTATATCTAAAAATAAAAATCTTATTTATGGAGATTTGTCAAGGTTTTGCCGAGAAGTATTTAAAGTCGTCTGCCGCAAACATTTTCTCGTGCACTGGCTCAAATATCGATTGCAAGTATTTAAAGTCGTCTGCCGCAAACATTTTCTCGTACACTGGCTCAAATATCGATTGCAAGTAAAACAAATGGTAGAATCTAAGACCCCTTAATGCATGTTTCATTTTTCAAAAACCAGTATGGTGTTTCGGGCTTCAACTAGGGGATCCCTCGACACTTTTATCGGTAGATTGTTCCTCTAGATGAAATTGTAATTGAATTCCGTGAACTTTTATCTCGAAACATACGCTTCGTACGAATTTGATCTGAAAATTACCAGAAGTGTAATTTAATTTCTTTTTCGATTTTTGTTCTTTGATTAGTTTTGGGCGTAATTTTCAGTTTATATATAAGGAAAGCTTACCAATTAAAAGGAAAACAATAATAACTTATCGCAAATGTTTCAATGAAATATTAACTAGGTAATGACCTGTTTTCGACATGGTCTCATTGTGATCATCACCAGAACGGTTTGAATCGCGATAGGCAACCCCCACAGGTACCAGTTTCGTAGCTTGTTTAAAACTCGCATTTTACTATTACCTTGAAGGAAAAAATTCTCTACTTTCTATTATATCAAAAAGGAATACTTCCTTTTGGAGGGGTATTCTTTCAAAGTGTCACAATTAACAACTGCTTTGAAAATCTCTCCTCGAAATTTTCATTTTAATAAAACTTACTGTAGAAATAAACAATCCGCGAAGGTTCATTTAATTATTGGTTTATTTGCGAGAAATGTAAAGATACAAATACCCGATGATATGTTGAGTTTCTGGCAGTTTATGAGCATTCAAAAGCGATACATTCAAATTTCAATAATTAAATCATCTATCATAAAAACACGAGGTTCAGTTTGACATTTAATGACTTATATATAACATATCTAGAAAGACGTCACGTGTTTCAATTGGTTAGTGTTCTAGAACGTTAACTCGCAGGCTAGTACGTCATCACTGTTCACATGTATAGTAGCAACGTAGATACATAATGTAAACGGCAACAAAACACACAAAAGACGAGCTTAGAACGTCATGTAAGATGTATCATATTTATCTAGTTGTTTATGTCATATTTACCTAGTTGTTTATGTCATATTTACCTAATTGTTTATGTCATATTCATCGAAGAAACTAACTAACTCTTTGTGAAAATAGAACATGCAGAAGATGTCGTTTGTTAAAGTAGCGTCGAAAATTGTTTTCACTTTGGAAATGTTACACCAAGGGGCCGTGGCATGCACGCCGACATTTAACATAACGGGGAATATATCAAACTGTTGATTACAAAGAGCCTTGAAATATCAGTCGGTAATCCCGGAGTCTTGAGTTCGAAACTGGTTCAGTCACTGATTCTTCCTGACGATCGACAGACGTCAATGTTGAAGAATAATTCGTCTTCATCCAATGATTTAAGCAAAGTTTATGTGGGAATTTATCCAGTTGCGTTGAAAGAATGTCTTGTGAAGGACTGGTCCCAGAAAGCTAGGACACAATTGGCTTGGTTAACTTGGATATAACTCCAGCCAATCAATCGTACGTGGCCGTTCGAAAATGGCTATAACAACAGATACACATTATATGTTATCCGTGATTTCGTAGAACAATTTCACTCCTGTATAGCCCTCGATTGCTTGAAAAAAATAGTGGGAAAGGAGGTTGATGCTCAGAAGGAGAATGCTTTAGTACGTTACCTACACTGTTTTCTACTCAATATCTCAATTGCTTTTATAATGTAGATGCAACATTTTACGAAAACTGTTTCACTGCAGTCGAGCCTCAAAATGTTATTATAGGAGATTGGTTAAATCCCAGGGTTAGAGTTAGGGTTAGGGTTAGGGTTGACATTTGGCGGCGTCCAAATAATGATATCCCATTAGAACATGTTAGTGCGTATTTATTCGTCTATAAAGCAACTTCAGGGAAGCATCTGTTTTCTGAAGAGAGATCACAAAGTTAATTGATTTATTAGAAATCATAACAAATTAACACAGTGCGCCAATCCTTTTCTACCAGGACACACCATGTTACCTGTTTGCCGCAGACGACTGGAGAAAACACTTGTGTCAAAAGAATACATATTTCAAGGTGAGTAAATTCTGTCCTCTCCGATCAAAGTGTGTTAACTCTTTTCAATCATCATAATTTCCCGTATAGATAATTTACAGATGCTTGCGAAATAATAAGATTCGAGTTGCCTGCTGCATGATTATTATATATACGTGAAAGGGCTGATAATTGGGTTTTACTGTTACCTGCGCTATGTAAACTTTCGTCCAGATGTTTTTATAGGCGGGTTCCAAACAAGTGTACTTGCATCTCTTTATTATATATTAATACACCGTAATGCTATATACAGGTATTACAACGGGATTTAAGTGCGAACTTGAATTAACTAAACATTTCATTGGTTAAGACTGTTTTTGCAATGATCATTATATACGTGATCAAGTTCTTATTCGCGTTTGTACATGTGCAGTTAGTTACTAAACCATTTAAACTCAGACAAACGTCTTTTGACACATCTGCAAAAGACAACTTTTGAGATATGTTAAAACCCGTCTGCTGCAGATGTGTTGCATGTTGAACATTTAATTAAGGAAGCCTACCTTCGAAAATGCCGAGATTCACGACTTTTAAGATCAGATTTCAAACTTGAACTGTTTCCATATGCGACTACACGTAGATTCCGCGAATGTTCTAGGACGATTCCATAAAACAAACAAGCCCTAATTCAGGAAAACCAACATTAGAACACTAACGGCCTGCACTAATGCGCAGTTAGTCTTGTTATGTTAGGATTGCATCTTTCGCAGCTAGATCTTATCGACACCTGTCAAAAGAACGCTAAAGTTGGTTTTCCTCTGCAGTAAGGTTTAAACAGCTATTCAACAATACTATGATCAAGCTTCGTGGAGACACAGACTGATCTAATAATTCGCTAGTCGCAAATGTATAACTGTCGGTTAGTACAAAATGCTACTATTTTAGAGAGATCATGTAAATAAATGGCTAGAACACAAGGTTCATCTCCAGATTTCAGAAAGGTCATGCATGCCAATACAATACAATACGAATTTTGATGCTAGGCATTAAAGACGCCGCGCATGATTTTAAAGCATGACTTAAATGATGCAGATGCAGTTCAAACATTTAAATAACCTGTGCAAACGGACAGGATGTAAATATTTTAAACAAGAAGGCCAATTGTACCTTTATCTTAGTCAAGAAGGCCAAGATGTTCCTTTATTGCTCACCTGGATACCATAGTCTATAATAAAATGTTATCAATAGCAAAAAGGGTCAATTTTGACGTAGGGATTATTTATAGGTTATTTAACAGTGTTCTGTACAATACGGATATATATTTGGACGAGTACACAGCTTGGAAAATCATATTGGACGAGCCGCTAGGCGAGTCTAATATGATTTTCCAAGCTGTGTACGAGTCCAAATATATTCCGTATTGTACAGAACACTGTTAAATGATCTTTTTATTCTATACCTCGACTTTTTCCCCAAAATATATTTTGTATTGTGCAGAATAATGTTAAATGACCTTTTGAATATTCCTACATCACTTTTAGTTTTTTTCACAGTGTTTTTTGGTTTCTGTTCAATTACAAAGTCATCTATTTCAGAATCGGATAACATTTTAGTTTCAGTGTTACTCCTTGTTTGCAAACGACAATAATGATCCGTTGACAACAGGAGCTTTATCGTAACGCTTTATCTAGAGCGCCTGTCGATTCAGACTTTCATTCGGAACCTTTTCACGTGTTTCGGTCTTTATCATAGGTTTAACATGGGACCTGTGAATCGTACAATACGAAAAAAATACGGGTTATTTTGTACGCGCGTGCGTCCCGATACGGAAATATATTGTACGGTCACTTGATTCGAATGAGCGTCTACGATTGGACGTATAAATTAGGTATAGAATAAACACTTTATATGCTACGATTTATATATGTGATATTCAGCATGTAAAGTTTAGTCTTCAAACCATTTGGTTTACCGTTTGCTTAACATTGACTGCAACACTAAAGTGTCATACAAGCTGAAGTTTCTTAATTATGTCTCCCCCTGTATACAGGGGAGATATATTGTTTTTGTCCTGGGCGTCTGTCTGTCTGTCTGTCTGTCTGTCCGTCTGTCCGAAATCGTGTCCGCTCCATATCTCCAAGACGGCTTGAAGGATTTTCATGAAACTTGGCTCACATGTTCACCTCATCAAGGCGACGTGCAGAACCCGCGTCTCGACAATATAGGGTCAAGGTCAAGGTCACGCTTGAAGGTCAAAGGTTTGAGGCTTTATTTCGTGTCCGCTCCATATCTCCCAGACGGCTTGAAGGATTTTCATGAAACTTGGGTCACATGTTCACCTCATCAAGGCGACGTGCAGAACCCGCGTCTCGACAATATAGGGTCAAGGTCAAGGTCACACTTGAAGGTCAAAGGTTTGAGGCTTTATTTCGTGTCCGCTCCATATCTCCGAGACGGCTTGAAGGATTTTCATGAAACTTGGGTCACATGTTCACCTCATCAAGGCGACGTGCAGAACCTGCGTCTCGACAATATAGGGTCAAGGTCAAGGTCACGCTTGAATGTCAAAGGTTTGAGGCTTTATTTCGTGTCCGCTCCATATCTCCCAGACGGCTTGAAGGATTTTCATGAAACTTGGGTCACATGTTTACCTCATCAAGGCGACGTGCAGAACCCGCGTCTCGACAATATAGGGTCAATGTCAAGGTCACGCTTGAAGGTCAAAGGTTTGAGGCTTTATTTCGTGTCCGCTCCATATCTGTCCCAAATTTATAGGTTGGAATGTTTTGAGAGATTTTGACAGATATTTGAGGGGAGACATCTGTTTTTTGCAAAAACAATTCTAGTTTTAAATCTGCTCTAACTAGATCAATTAGATAAAAAAAACATAGATACTGAAATATTAACAGATATTAACTTAAGTGTTAATGCCTCTAGTTATAAGTTAAGTGTGACACAAGCTTTGGAAGGAGAGAGGGCAGTCTATTCTCCTTCCAGTTGAGCAGAAGTATGATAACAAAAAACGAGAGTATATAAACAAAAAATACAAATAATTCTAACAAGTTTAAAGATATTTAATATCAGAATTAAGCATTTATGAAATTAAAAGAAAAAGTTCTCATGTATAGTCAACATATAGCAAGAATACAATGGTCTGAATGAACAACTGTATGGGGAGGAACGTTTTAAATTTAGTAATACGACAGAAATAAATAGGAAAACACATCATCCGATTTTTTTTTCTGAGCTTTGAGAAATCAAGTCGTCAGAGCAGTAAACCAAACAATAAAAAAAGCGTAGCCTAGTGAACTCCGTAAACTAACTCATAAAAAAAGCTTGGCCTAGTTAGTTGGGGAACAGTTATTAAAAACAATTTAAATGTGTCTAAAGTTTTGTAACAACGGTAAACGATGTACATATTTTGTTTCTTGTTGTTTCTTAAATCAGTTAATACAATTTATTCAATCATAAAGGCTGTTTTTTCAAACATATTACAGAGTTTTTCTTTACAAAAATATTTGTTGGTTGCTCCCTTTTCGATTACATCACCCCATGGTACAACATTAAAACCTATCCCATACTGACGCCGCGCTTCGACGCGGCGTCAATAATACGCTGTTTACAAATACAATGAACAAAAATACAAAACATATAAACATAATGTTATAGATATATCTGATAAAAGTTTCTAGATTGCATTTCTGAACTGTGAAGGCTCAGACTACCCTGTCCATTTGCTCTGTTTTATTTATAACTAATACACGTTTACATGAATTTTTAACAAGCTTCTGAGAATAATATGTGAACTCTTTGGAGTCGTTGGAGTCTTTCAGACCGTGCAGACCCCCAGACCGATCTTGATCTACATTGTTCAGACATGTAAATACGTGCCCTTTCCCATGTACGAGCCTATATGTATTCTTATACCAGTAAATGTCAATCAAAAGACATATCACATCAAGGGCGGTCCGCTTGAATTCCAAGCTCTGTGTGGATTGTGTCAACCATCTTTATTTGCTCTTCTCTAAGAAAGAGTAGAAATACAATATGGGAAAAATGCCAGTCGTCTAGGATGCGTTTTTTGAAAAGAGTCGGCGTAAACTCATTGGTTTACGAAATGGACGCCATGATTTATATTATAGAATAGTTTTGAAAGCGAATTTTAAATCAATCAATCCTTTCGTATATGCAGACGCAATTTGACTCATCTGCAGCAGATGACATTTGAAAACATTGTAGCAATAGGAGAAATTCATCATCATAAGCAAGTTCTCAATTTTGCAACAATGGCTTAACTGTTTTGAATATATAAACTTTCATGTTTTGAGAATTACCATAGTTTTGCATAAATGTGTTGAATACGTCTGCTGTAGATTAGTTGTACGTGGAAAAGGGTTATCCACTGGAGACTGATACTATGTGTCTAATATATCCTTATCTACAAAACGTTATTTCGTTTATAAATGTTGAATGGAAATTGATAAATTATTAACTGTAACGGTTGGATGAAATTTATAAAGCATTATCTTCGTTAACCCTGCCTCTTGAGAGTCCGTTTATCGAGGAACTGGGATAGACGCATCCTTCGCAACTCTAGGCGCCAAAGCTTTAAAGATGATGTTAATGAATTGATGAAAATCGTAATTTATGAGCGTTGGACCGAAAAGTATTATATTCACTGGTTCCAACTGTTTAAGTATATATAATATGTATGACGTATACTGTATGTGCTCTTAAATTGGGCTGTTCCAGCTACATGTCAATTGTATTGTTTTGATTATCAAACTTTCATGGGTTTGTGTTGTAAGGAATACTACATTTTATATGTATATAGGCCGGTGGCGTTAACATGCTGTAAAATAAACGGTAACACTGTAGACTGTAGCACGTATTTTAGGGTTAAGCCTACGCTACATGTAGCTGTATTTCGACATACCTGGAACGGTTTCTACATTTACCACAATGTTTTCTACATTTACCACAATGTTTCCCAACATATTACACTTTCACTTATAAAGAGTTTTCATATATTGCATTTATCTGTTACACGTAGTTTAATGAACATTTGTTGTATGTGGGAAGGATTAAACCTCTACTATGGCCGTCGAAAGAAACCTTGTCGAACTTCTAAGAGCAAATGAAGCCATTTCGAAACCACTTTTAAAAACAATTGACATAATATCAGTTCCTCTTACTTCAATTCTACTTAACACTTTGCGAAAAAAAAGGAAATTATACATGATTAGCAATTTCTCCTATCAGAGTGCTTTCAACTATATCTAAAAATAAAAATCTTATTTATGGAGATTTGTCAAGGTTTTGCCGAGAAGTATTTAAAGTCGTCTGCCGCAAACATGTACATTTTCTCGTGCACTGGCTCAAATATCGATTGCAAGTAAAACAAATGGTAGAATCTAAGACCCCTTCATGCTGAAATCGGCTGCCTGATTATTCTCTTTGGATAAAGCAGGCCATTTTTGCTCTCAAAAATTAAATTAATGACAAGATATGTCAATGGGTGATAGAAACGCATCCAATTATTCATTGGCTGGTAGAGAAAGTTGATGGTGCCCGACTCTGTTTTGGAACCACAAATTTAACTCAGTGAGGTTTAGTGATTTCAAAAAGGAAATATATACCTTGTTGATGTAATAGTAAATAGTAAAACACATTTGTTATGCTACGTTCTGGTACCTGTGTGGTAATTCCCGTGCAGTTTAGTCTGAATAGCACTAATCGCTTAGTCAGTCAAAAAAGCATTCGATAAGCGTCTAACATACACACAACATTTAGATCAAATAGGATGAAATACAAATGTAGAATTGTCAGCACTGGTGAAACAGTTCTAAGGTTATTTTCCGTAGAGCACGGCATAAACCATCTTCGCAAGCCAATGGTAATTTGTCCATTACATTACCATACTTACGGGAATGCTAATGTACGAAGTAGCCTTGGCTAGCGAAGGTGGGCACAAACCTTGTTTACCATAACCGGGAAAAAGTGGCGATGCATTCGGACACGCGATCGAAGTGTATATATAAAGATATGAAAAATACACGAAATGGATTAACGTTTCTATTACGTTACATTAACACTCTTTATATGTCTTGTAGAGACAAGTTTTATCTCCAGAACAGAGATGATACCTAACGAAATAGACATTACATTCGGACACGCGAAAGAAGTGTAGTTAAAGATATGAACATTACACACAATGGATAAACATGTATATAACGTTACATAAACACTCTTCATCTGTCTTATAGAGACACGATTTATCTCCAGAACACTAGATGTTACCTAACGAAAAGGACATCGTATCTTTAAAAAGCTCTGATAAGACTGTGCTGTGATTGAGGCCGGTTTTGATCCTTCCCAGTTGATAATAACTCAAATAGGATGTCGCGTTGGCGTTGATTAGTCATTACACTACTTACATTAAGCCATTTTCTTTTCTAACCAATAATGAAATGTTCATAAAATGATGTTTTGAATAACATCCAAATATGGCGTTAGTGGACATTAATGGTGAGATGGTGACTGAACTCTTTCAACGTGGACTCCTCCATGTTGAAAATTGGACCACTCAATTTCTGGCCCAACAGGTCATCTAGTTAAATGGAATGTCTAAGAGGCACACAATGCAGCTTTCGGCGAGAGACAGCTCGTCACGAGTTGTCTCGCCTGATTCTACATTGTTTTCAAAACTTTGAATTGCCTTTGGCAGCGAAAGACTTAAGGTATGTTTATTTGCGTTTGTCTTTAAAGACGTGTCTCTCCAATGAATTCTTGAGAGCAGTAATAATTGTGTCACAGAACTAAATCAAATGGCCATCCTCGTCATAGGAATGCTGAGATGTTTATCTGCCATTATGTAGCTCCCAGAATATCTGTATGTTTAGTAACGACATTATTCAATAATAAAACAAAAACGATTCAATGAGTCAGATAAGCCACTCAGCACGGAATGTAATGAAGCAATCCAGACCTAAAGTACACTCTCTCTTAGAATCAGAAATTACGCTTGAAGGAATGCATGACACCTAAGCCGGTCATAATGTAAAACTAGTCTTTATTTACATCTTATTAGTATACAAACAATATAAGGTTTGCATCATCTAAACCTACAATCCAATTTAAAAGTACAGTGCTACTACGAAATGGAGTTACAAGAGATGAAGAAATAACAGCATCACAATAACAATATAACGAGTCACAGAAACAGAAGGTTATCGAATAGATATAGTTTGCATGATCATCAGATAATATGAATATTATTACTATTTTAGGAATATCAAATAGACATCCGACTGTTCCCGTTGTGTATTAGTTTGTTTATGTCTGGATTTAGTGTGTCACTCGATTATTACAATAATATCTTTAAGCTACTTCCCCTTTACCTGTGGTGCTCAGGAATGCAATGCTAACATAACGATTGTTGATTTGTACACAGGAACAAAAAGAATGGTATATTACTGCAGGCGGTAATACGAGTCTGTGTATAAGAGTAGTCTCACCGTAGCCTTCACTGTCCTAAGAAGTCTTACAAATCATTATCCTGAGTAGTCTTACCATAACCTAGATTGCCCTGAATATTCGTACCGTAGCCTTCCTTGTCCCGAATAGTCGTACCGTAGCCTTCCTTGTCCTGAATAGTCTAACCATAACCTAAATTGTCCTGAGTGATCTTACCATAGCCATCATTGTCCTGAGTAGTTTTACCCTATCCATTGCTGTCTTGAGTTGTCATACCATAGACTTCCTTCTCCTGAATAGTTTTACCATAGCCAACATTGTCCAGAGTTGTCTTATCATAGCCTAAATTGTCCTGAATAGTCGTACCGTAACCTTCCTTGTCCTGAATAGTTTAACCGTAACCTTCCTTGTCCTGAATAGTTTAACCATAACCTTCGTTGTCCTGAGAAGTCTAACCATAACCTAAATTGTCCTGAGTGATCTTACCATATCCATCATTGTCCTGAGTAGTCTTACCATATCCATCATAGTCTCGAGTCTTACCATAGCCTACATTGTCCTGAATAGTTTAACCATAGCCAACATTGTCCAGAGTAGTCTTACCATAGCCTACATTGCACTGAGTTATCTTAACTTTCAATGTCCTGAGTGGTCTTACCATAACCTAAATTGTCCTGAGTAGTCTGACCATATCCATCGTAGTCTTGACTTGTCTTACCATACACTTCCTTGTCCTAAATAGTCTTACCATAGCCTTCCGTGTCCTCAATAGTGTAACCATAGCCTACATTGTCCTTTGAAGTCTTACCATAGCCTTCATTTTCCTCAGTAGTCTTACCATAGCCTTCCTTGTCCTCAATAGTGTAACCATAGCCTAATTGTCCTTTGAAATCTTACCATAGCCTTCATTTTCCTCAGTAGTCAAACCATAGCCAACATTGTCCTGAATAGCCTAACCATAATCTTTATCGTCCTGAATAGTCGAACCATAGCCTACATTGTCATGAACAGTCTAACCATAGCCTACATTGTCCTGAATAGTCTCACCATAGCATACATTGACCTCTGAATAATCTTACCATAGTCTACATTTTCCAGAATAGTCGAACATAACCTTCTATGTCATGAATAGTTTAACAATAGCCTACTTGTCCTGAACTGTCTAACCATTGCCTTCAATGTCCCAAATAGTCTGCATAGTATAACCATAACCTTTGTTGTCATGAATAGTCGAACATAGCCTATATTGTCCTGAATAGTCTAACCATAGCCTACATCGTCCAGAATTGTCTAACCATAGCCTAAATTGTTCAAAGTAGTCTTACCATAGCCTAAATTGTCATGAGTGATTTAACCATAGCCTACATTGTCCAGAAGAGTCTTGCCATAGCCTATACTGTCCTGAAGAGTCTAACCATTGCCTACATTGTCTTGAATTGTCTAACCATTGCCTACATTGTCCTGAATGGTCTGACAATAACCTTCCTCTTTCGGAACAGTCTGACCATGACCTGCATTGTCTTGAATAGTATAACCATAGCCTACATTGTCCTGAAAAGTCTGACCATAGGTTGCATTGTCTTGAATAGTCTTACAATAGCCTATAATGTCTTGAATAGTCTGACCATAACCTGCCTTGTCTTGAATAGTATAACCATAGCCTACATTGTCCTGAAAAGTCTGACCATAGGCTTCATTGTCTTGAATAGTCTTACGATAGCTTACATTGTCTTGAATAGTCTTACAATAGCCTACATTGTCTTGAATAATGTTACAATAGCCTACATTGTCCAGAATAGTCTTACAGTAGCCTTCATTGTCCTGAAAAGTCTGACAATAGGCTTCATTATCTTGAACAGTCATACGATAGCCTACATTGTCCAGAATAGTCTAACAGTAGCCTACATTGTCCTGAAAAGTCTGACCATAGGCTTCATTGTCCAGAATAGTGTATTACAATAGCCTACATTGTCTTGAATAGTCTTACAATAGCCTACATTGTCTTGAATAGTCTGACCATAGGCTTCATTGTCTTGAATAGTCTTACAATAGCCTACATTGTCTTGGATAGTCTTAAAATAGCCTACATTCTCTTGAATAATCTTACAATAGCCTACATTGTCTTGAGTAGTCTTACACTGGCCTGAATTGTCGAGAATAGCCTTACAGTAGCCTACATTGTCATGAAAAGTCTGACCATAGCCTACATTATCTTGAATAGTCTTACAATAGCTTACATTATCTTGAATAGTCTTACAATAGCCTACATTGTCTTGAATAGTCTGACCATAGGCTTCATTGTCTTGAATAGTCTTACAATAGCCTACATTGTCTTGGATAGTCTTAAAATAGCCTACATTCTCTTGAATAATCTTACAATAGCCTACATTGTCTTGAGTAGTCTTACACTGGCCTGAATTGTCGAGAATAGCCTTACAGTAGCCTACATTGTCATGAAAAGTCTGACCATAGCCTACATTATCTTGAATAGTCTTACAATAGCCTACATTATCTTGAATAGTCATACAATAGCCTACATTGTCTTGAATATTCTTACAATAGCCTACATTGTCTTGAATAGTCTGACCATATGCTTCATTGTCTTGAATAGTCCTTACAATAGCCTACATTGTCTTGAATATTCTTACAATAGCCTACATTGTCCAGAATAGTCTTACAATAGCCTACATTGTCCAGAATAGTCTTACAATAGCCTACATTGTTCAGAATAGTCTAACAATAGCATACATTGTCAAGAATAATCTTACAATAGGCTTCATTGTCTTGAATAGTCTGACCATAGGCTTCATTGTCCTGAATAGTCTTACAATAGCCTACATTGTCCAGAATAGTCTTTCAATAGCCTACATTGTCCTGAATAGTCTTACAATAGTCTACATTGTCCAGAATAGTCTTACAATCGGCTTCATTGTCTTGAATAGTCTGACCATATGTTTCATTGTCCAGAATAGTCTTACAATAGCCGACATTGTCCAGAATAGTCTTACAATAGGCTTCATTGTCTTGAATAGTCTGACCATAGGCTTCATTTTCCTGAATAGTCTTACAATAGCTTACATAGTCTTGAATAGTCTTAAATAGCCGACATTGTCTTGAATAGTCTTACAATAGCCTACATTTTCCTGAATAGTCTTACAATAGCCTACATTGTCTTGAATAATCTTACAATAGCCTACATTGCCTTGAATAGTCTTGCAATAGCCTACATTGTCCAGAATAGTCTTACAATAGCCTACATTGTCTTGAATAGTCTTACAATAGCCTAAATTGTCTTGAATAGTCTTACAATAGCCGACATTGTTTTGAATAGTCTTACAATGGCCTACATTGTCTTGAATAGTCTTGCAATAGCCTACATTGTCCTGAAAAGTCTGACCATAGGCTTCATTGTCTTGAATAGTCTTACAATAGTCTAATTGTCTTGAATATTCTTACAATAGCCTACATTTTCTTGAATAGTCTGACCATATGCTTCATTGTCTTGAATAGTCCTTACAATAGCCTACATTGTCTTGAATATTCTTACAATAGCCTACATTGTCCAGAATAGTCTTACAATAGCCTACATTGTCCAGAATAGTCTTACAATAGCCTACATTGTTCAGAATATTCTAACAATAGCATACATTGTCCAGAATAATCTTACAATAGGCTTCATTGTCTTGAATAGTCTGACCATAGGCTTCATTGTCCTGAATAGTCTTACAATAGCCTACATTGTCCAGAATAGTCTTTCAATAGCCTACATTGTCCTGAATAGTCTTACAATAGTCTACATTGTCCAGAATAGTCTTACAATAGGCTTCATTGTCTTGAATAGTCTGACCATAGGTTTCATTGTCCAGAATAGTCTTACAATAGCCGACATTGTCCAGAATAGTCTTACAATAGGCTTCATTGTCTTGAATAGTCTGACCATAGGCTTCATTGTCCTGAATAGTCTTACAATAGCTTACATAGACTTGAATAGTCTTACAATAGCCGACATTGTCTTGAATAGTCTTACAATAGCCCACATTTTCCTGAATAGTCTTACAATAGCCTACATTGTCTTGAATAATCTTACAATAGCCTACATTGCCTTGAATAGTCGTGCAATAGCCTACATTGTCCAGAATAGTCTTACAATAGCCTACATTGTCTTGAATAGTCTTACAATAGCCTAAATTGTCTTGAATAGTCTTACAATAGCCGACATTGTTTTGAATAGTCTTACAATGGCCTACATTGTCTTGAATAGTCATGCAATAGCCTAAATTGTCCTGAAAAGTCTGACCATAGGCTTCATTGTCTTGAATAGTCTTACAATAGTCTAATTGTCTTGAATATTCTTACAATAGCCTACATTTTCTTGAATAGTCTTACAATAGCCTACATTTTCTTGAATAGTTTGACCATAGGCTTCATTGTCTTGAATAGTCTTACAATAGCCTACATTGCCTTGAATAGTCCTACAATAGCCTACATTGTCCAGAATAGTCTGACCATAGCTTCATTGTCTTGAATAGTCTTACAATAGCCTACATTGTCTTGAATAGTCTTACAGTAGCCTACATTGTCTTGAATAGTCTTACAGTAGCCTACATTGTACTGAAAAGTCTGACCATAGGCTTTATTGTCTTGAATAGTCTTACAATAGCCTACATTGTCTTGAATAGTCTTACAGAAGCCTACATTGTCCTGAAAAGTCTGACCATAGGCTTTATTGTCTTGAATAGTCTTACAATAGCCTACATTGTCCAGAATAGTCTTACAATAGCCTACATTGTCTTGAATAGTCTTACAGTAGACTACATTGTACTGAAAAGTATGACCATAGGCTACATTGTCTTGAATAGTCTGACCATAGGCTTCATTGTCTTTAATAGTCTTACAATAGCCTACATTGTCTTGAATAGTCTTACAATAGCCTACATTGTCTTGAAAAGTCTGTCGATATGCTTCATTGTCTTGAATAGTCTTACAATAGCCTACATTGTCCTGAAAATTCTGACCATAGGCTTCATTGTCTTGAATAGTCTTACAATAGCCTACATTGTCTTGAAAAGTCTTAAAATAGCCTACATTGTCGCTTTTTTGTCCAGAATAATCTTACAATAGCCTACATTGTCCTGAAATGTCTGACCATAGGCTTCATCATTGTCTTTAATAGTCTTACAATAGCCTACATTGTCTTGAATAGTCTTACAATGGCCTACATTGTCTTGAGTAGTCTTACAATAGCCTACATTGTCTTGAATAGTCTTACAATAGCCTACATTGTCCAGAATAGTCTTAGAGTAACCTACATTGTCCTGAAAAGCCTGACTATAGGCTTCATTGTATTGAATAGTATAACCATAGCCTACATTGTCCTGAAAAGTCTGACCATAACCTGCCTTGTCTTGAATAGTATAACCATAGCCTACATTGTCCTGAAAAGTCTGACCATAGGCTTCATTGTCTTGAATAGTCTTACAATAGCCTACATTGTCTTGAATAGTCTTACACTAGCCTACATTGTCTTGACTAGTCTGACCATAGGCTTCATTGTCTGTCTTGAATAGTCTTACAATAGCCTACATTGTCGGGAATAGTCTTACAATAGCCTACATTGTCCAGAATAGTCTTACAGTAGCCTACATTGTCCAGAATAGTCTTACAGTAGCCTACATTGCCTTGAATAGTCTTACAATAGCCTACATTGTCGGGAATAGTCTTACAATAGCTACATTGTCCAGAATAGTCTTACAATAGCCTACATTGTCCAGAATAGTCTTACAGTAGCCTACATTGTCCAGAATAGTCTTACAATAGCCTACATTGCCTTGAATAGTCTTACAATAGCCTACATTGTCTTGAATAGTCTTACAATAGCATACATTGTCTTGAATATTCTTACAGTAGCCTGCATTGTCCAGAATAGTCTTACAATAGCCTACATTGTCCAGAATAGTCTTACAGTAGCCTACATTGTCCAGAATAGTCTTACAATAGCCTACATTGCCTTGAATAGTCTTACAATAGCCTACATTGTCTTGAATAGTCCTACAATAGCCTACATTGTCCAGAATAGTCTTACAGTAGCCTACATTTTCTTGAATAGTCTAACCATAACCGTCCTTGTCCTGAGTAGTCTAACCATTGTTTTCATTGTCCCTTAACATGTAATATAGCTGTAGAGCTATATATATATGTATTGTAGTATTATTAATTTCAGACCGTTATATTTTATAAATTGCTAACCAGGGATGGTACTAGATACAATTTTGCCTGACGTGGCTCGTAAATATAGTTACCCAAGCGGCAATAAAAAAAGAAACTTGTACATCTAAGCCTATCCACGTAATGCCATCGTATCACATCAGTTGAAATTAATGTAACAAAAAGCTTACATCAATATTCTCATAAACAAAATGTAACAGACCTGTTCTCCATAAAAGTTGATTCTTTTCAATTCATTTTTGCTGCGATGACGTTTATCGTTTTTACAATTAGTAAAAACGATAAATGCTTCCTTTATTGTTCCTTTATTGTTGCGGTACCAAGGAACACTATAGGTGATTTCAACTTTATGGGAATATATTGTGATGGACGAGTTCCTACGGCTGAATTGTCCGAGCTTGCGAGGGCAGAACTCCGCCGAAGGAACGAGTCCCAACACAATAGATTCCCATAATCATGCAATAACCCGTATAAGTTGATATTGGCTACTTAAAATGTGTCGTTTTGTTTGTTTCAAACACTTCACCATTTAAAAAATTAACACTTGTTTTGAATTGTTTAGATAAATAAACATTAACGATCTATCGCGCAATTATACTGTCCTTTCCGATGGTTGCTAGGGTCGTGGAAAATAAAATTTACGAACCGCCATTGTTGTTCCCCATTTGGTTTCGACTCAAATGATGTGTAACACTTTTTCTAACAGTGTTTTTCATAAAGAACTCGTGTATTGTCTTATTATGGTATTTACGCCTGCATATTTTGTGTTTTTCATTACGATTAAGATGCCCCTTTTGACGTCACAGTATGCTCAATAAAGCCAACACACGTCTCATATACTGCGTTTTTAAACTTCACATCGGAGGATGACAACACATATTGAAGATCTACCTTTAAAACGATAATTTATACAATACTTGAGGTTATTTCATTAAAAGGTCCCGTAATCTAGGTAAACTATATAACAACAATCTAGATTTGTTCATATTTAAAATTAATTATTATATTGACATCAGTGAACAATAAGGGTATAGTGGGTAAATGACAAATACAATTCGAGCCGTGCATTAGAAACACAAACTCTAACGTATGGAAGCCCTGGAGGGACTTCTTACTTCAATACTTCTAACTTCCAAACTTCTAACTTCATTACTTCTAACTTCATCACTTCTAACTTCATTACTTCTAACTACATTCACTTCTGGCTTCTAACTTCATTACTTCTAACTTCCAACTTCATCACTTCTATCTTCTAACTTCATTACTTCTAACTACATTCACTTTTAACTTCTAACTTCATTACTTCTAACTTTCAACTTCCTTACTTCTAACTTCATTCCTTCTAACTTCCAAACTTCTAACTTCATTACTTCTAACTACATTCACTTCTAACTTCATTACTTCCAACTTCCTTACTTCTAACTAGTAATGAAGTTAGAAGTTAGAAGTAATGAAGTAAGAAGTTAGAAGTGATGAAGTTAGAAGTTTGGAAGTTAGAAGTAATGAAGTTAGAAGTAATGAAGTTAGAAGTATGGAAGTTAGAAGTATGGAAGTTAGAAGTATTGAAGTTAGAAGTAAGGAAGTTGGAAGTTAGAAGTAATGAAGTTAGAAGTGAATGTAGTTATAAATAATGTAGTTAAAAGTTAGAAGTGATGAAGTTAGAAGTAATGAAGTTAGAAGTAAGGAAGTTGGAAGTTAGAAGTAATGAAGTTAGAAGTAATGAAGTTAGAAGTAATGAAGTTAGAAGTTAGAAGTGAATGTAGTTAGAAGTAATGAAGTTAGAAGTTAGAAGTGATGAAGTTAGAAGTAATGAAGTTAGAAGTTTGGAAGTTAGAAGTGATGAAGTTAGAAGTAATGAAGTTAGAAGTTTGGAAGTTAGAAGTATGGAAGTTAGAAGTATGGAAGTTAGAAGTATGAAAGTTAGAAGTATGGTAGTTAGAAGTATTGAAGTAAGAAGTCCCTCTAGGGCTTCCATACTAACGTCATAATGGTGAGCGTATATTTGATATGTCTACACATCCTTACGATTACGAAGATTGGCGAACAATACGAGTCGAAGATTAATCTGTGGTGACCTGAACGTTAGTTTGGACGTACACTGGTTGCAAATAGATCACGGGGTTGGAGTTTCTTGATTATAGCTCTTTTTTTGTGTACGATTAACGTTTATATATATCAACACATCTTATAACAAATGTTTACATACCAAATACATCGCAAAACCGTTTATCAAGTATTTGTCGTAAGTCTCTCAACTATTCTATGATTTAAGCATTGATGTCCTGTAATCAGATCCATCAACACCGACGCATGTTTTTCAATTTCACGAAAAATACCACGAATTATCAGGCGCCATTGGGTTCGATTGCATTTACATATACATGTTAGTTTGTATAATTCGTTAATACATGTTAGTTTGTATAATTCGTTAATACATGTTAGTTTGCATAATTCGTTAATACATGTTAGTTTGTACAATTCGTTAATACATGTTAGTTTGTATAATTCGTTAATACATGTTAGTTTGTATAATTCGTTAATACATGTTAGTGTGTATAATTCGTTAATACATGTTAGTTTGTATGATTGTTCTTCGGCTTTAATGGTACTATTTGATTGGCATCAAGTATCCCTTTAATTTGCACCAAGTTCCTTAAAGAATTTCTTTTCCTCATACTGTAATTAAATGTGAATTGATTCTTGCTTAGCAGATTCAACTCATTAAGTAACTATATCGCATTGCTTCTATATCATTTTTCTGTTTCCGTTAATTTGTGTTCATGTTTATGTCTAAATTAATTTATACACACAATTATTTCAGAAGTAGGTTATTTAGGCTGATATAGTTATATTAGATGAATGTTGATAGGTACAAATGAAGATGTCTATTCTCAGACAATATCATCCATCATATTAAAGTTTAACATTTGTTTATGTTGAGTAGAACTGAAGTCATCATATAAATCATCTTCAAAATGATGTGAGCCGTCCCGCGAGAAAACCAACATTGTGGACTCTGCGTAAAGTATCGACTCGGATTTTTTTCTGCTTCATGAACTCTAAACCTGGACGGAATATGTCGGTCCAGATCAGACTGCGCAGGCTGATCTGGGTCGATACATTACGCAGAGGCTATACTGTTGGTTTTCTCGCGGAACGGCTCATGTTATGATGTTTATCTCCATATATTTCTTTGAGAAGCAATATGTTCATTTGTTATTAAATACCGATTGATTGCTACAAATGGCAACATTCTTGTATACACAAATGGCATCCTTTGTTAACAATGTCTACGCAAGAAGCCAACAATGAAGACCAAGATTAGATTGCAAAAATGTTAAGACTAATGTTGGTCTATAATGTTTAAGGCCGCAAATTGCAGGCTTAGTAACAATTAACACATTTCAACTTGTCAACTCAATATAGAAAATATAATTTCATTTGTTAAGATTCCCCTAGTTTCGCGTAGTTGTTTTAAAAGTCGATCCGTGCAGATTATGTGTATGTCGTTTCGAGTACATTACTTTCACGTATGCCAGGATACGTTTGATTATTGTACATGAAGTATAAATAACAGATCAATTCTTAAGACGCTGTGTTATGTCCATGTATCTCCTCCATCATATCTCGTGTTGTTATGTTAATGACTTCAGAACGGCATTAGACAGGCGACATATTCATTCTTGCAACACGTTCAATTGGAATGACGGTGATGAATTTCAGACCACGTGCTGTAAGACACGTACACACGTAAATAATAATGAAACGAGACATTTAAAATGAGATCTTGCTGCACCTCAGTTTTTAACGATTATAGAGCTGCATGTCTGTACGCGATTACTCTTTCCAACATACAGTCTCGTTTCGATGCATCAGCAGTAGTTTTAACGATTATAGAGCTGCATGTATGTACGCGTTTACTCTTTCCAACATACAGTCTCGTTTCGACGCATCTGCAGCAGACGACTTTTAGGAACACTATTATGACAAACGTAGAACTTGATTACCATGAGTATGTTCTCCCTTTACCAAAATGTTCAAGATTATATTCAATAATTGTACTTTCAATTAAAGAAAGTTAGCTCCATGTGTTTGCCTATATGTTTGTTCAGTCGTCTGCTGCCGATTTACTGTTTATAAAAAACGATTAAATGGGCAAACGAATAAAGAGGCGCCTAGAGTTATGTAATCAACGTTACATCTTACTAATTCCACCATAAACCGGATGTTCAGGATAGAGCGTGAGTAAGCACACATTCGCACGAGGCTTAACTGTTCGCTAATGATAAAATAACCTTTTTCGCTTAATACTGTTATTGCTTTAAAGTTCTCATTGGTAAAGTGCTTACGTTTAAAAGTATAAAGAGAGAAATAGATTAGCATTCTCATCGATATAATCTGATCATACTCATACACAACACGAATAATGAGCCGTTTAGTAGGGAAAACCCCATAGAAATAGACATAGTTTATTACATATTCAGCTTGTAATACAGTTTTATGGAAACGAAATAAGAAAACCATAAAGGTAGTGTGAGTGGGGAATGAAACTGTTTTACTACGTTGTTGATTTATCAATTGGCTGGATTTAATTTGCCGTGCTTGCCTCAAGGCTTTGGCGAACATTTGAGAACGAGCAGTCTAATATGGTCGCGGAACAGTCAAAGACTCTTTCGAGAAATTTCTGATTTTTAAGAAATATTAAAAGGAATCAGACACCATGGATCCGCAAACAGATCTTAACACGCAACTAATGTAGGGGGTTTTGATCTGAACGAGCGCCCGCTCTAATTTGGCTGCCAACAGAAGACAGGAGTTCTGGAGACAGATCGATTATAACTAACAAAGGACGTCAAAACACTACTGTCGGTGATATTTTCAATTATGCAATTAATTAATGTCTTTCACATATTGACACTTTTCAAATATATTTTGCATTCAAAGATTGTTGTAGCATGTTTGATTAATTGATTGGGTTTTATGCCGTTTTCAATAATGTTTAGTCATAACACGGCTGCCAGCTCACCTACCAATGTATTTCCTGACTTTATCACATCAGGACCCCAATACGTCTTTCCAAGACATTTGGCAGCTTTTCGACAATTAGTTAAAGCCCATATTTGGAAGAATTATAGCTCTTGTCGTATTGGCCTTTGTCATAAGTCTGAAAGAGTGTTTGCCATGCTGGAGTTCGTGCTCACAACCCGACTCAAGTCAATCGTTTACTATATCTGTGTATTTTAATAGATTGTCGAGACGGACGACGGAAACGATGCTTTATGAGTCCATACAATACAGATCAGTCGTCCAAATCTACTATATGTTACAGGGATGATTTGTCGGTTAATCATTATATGGTGTGTCGTCTTATTGTCCGTTATCTTCTTCAAACCTTCTCCTCTCATATTACCCACGTTCATCGTAACAAGGAAGGCACTCAGAAATATGAATAGCTTTATATGCTCAAATGAGACGACGAAGTGCGACTTAAATTAGTCGGCACAGCTCGTATGAAAATATGATAGATAGATAGGAGTGCGCTTCACTTCCCACGATGTTTCAGTTAGTCCACTTGAAAAGAATGGGAAAAGCGACCCCGATATGTATAATAATGAAATGGTATGTGCTGAAATGAGGCCATGGCATGAGTACTTTTAATAATAATGAGAGGTAACGTTAAGTGAATATTGGTAAGTACTACATGTAAATGAACGTGAGTAATATGAGGGGAGAAGGTTTGAAGAAGATAACGGACAATAAGACGACACACCCATATAATGATTAACCGACAAAGCATCCCTGTGACATATATGTAAATGTGTACAATTGACAAAATGCGGACTCAAGACTGGTTTTACATATCTGGAAGAAAATGAACCCTTTTTCTGAGAAAGATGTCCATACATATTCAGTTGCTTTCAACCCAGATGTATAGTATGTGTCTTTGTATGAATAGTAGCTACAGTATTCGCTTCATATTCTGCAGTAGTGAAAACACAATTTTAAAGCAGTCGTAACATGTTCTGGTCAGTCATTAATGGCGGCTTGCTTTTGACATGGTGAGGCAAGCAACACGCTAAATGGACAACCTTTAATTTTGGATCAAACTTTTTAAACTCCTTAAATAATTGATTCAAATATCAAGATAGTTCAAACTTGTTCGTTTAACATCGACTTCGAAACAAGCTTTCAGCTTTTATTCATCAATCACGATGTCTGCTTCCTTGAGACCTAACCAGAACTCTTGCCATCACGTGATTCGAAACCTTGACGTTTGATACGAGCGTACCACGCTCTACAACTGCACCACTGTCAATTTGCGTTGTTCCGCCATAAAGATGAAGACAATAAATTGTATGTTTACTGATATACTATAGTAAGCCGAATACAAGACTACATTGCAAGTCCCCAGCGTTTACTCATGCCGGACGTATTTACTTACTAGTATACGCATGGCACCAGATTATAACAGTCGTCCCTACCTGTAATGTATTCAGAGTGCTCGGTTAGATCTGAGTTTTTGTGGTTTTCCGAAACCAATAGATCAATCAAAGCGGTGAAAGTGGGCTTACTGTACATCATTGAACCACATTTGTGCAAGGATTTACCGATCACAAAAGTTTATCAATTACACTTAACAATAGCACTTTGTTATTTTCTTTTTTTGAATAATATTGGAGTGGAAAGCACAATAAGTAATTTAAGTAATAGAGAGCTTCTGTAGAAAGAGATATTTGAAGTAATTCATTGCCGATATTGTAACACGACTTTAATAACAGGGACTGATTCTAGTCTATATTTCGACGATTGTCTGCGGAATTCTCCAACTATAGTAATTGGCCCGGATGAGCACTTGCTAACAATGAGATCGTTATTAATTGTTAAATACATGAGCTAATGGAAGCTATTTTAAGATAGGATTAACCTCATCCTCCATGCCATCTAATGATACCACATAATGAACATCATTACATTTTCTTCGGAGCGATGCTCGGGGTTCCTGATGGTAAAAGTTTCCTTCACGAAATAACTAATAGTACATTGTTATACAATCTAGTAACGATTGTATTGCTTGTGATGATTGTATTATCTTCATCATTGCAATGGTCGGCATCACCATGATCACAACTCCAAACAACACGACCATAAACACTATTGTCATAAGCATCATCATCATCATATTTGAAGTCGATTTAAACCGCTTCGGGATTTATCCATAAAACGCGAGTGCGGGATATTGCTAACCCATTCGTGGAACAGTAATCATAAGCGTACACTAGTATTGATAAGACATTGTTTGCAATGAAACAACAAATAAACTGCGCGAAAGTTGGTCGAATGCAACAATACATATTTCATCCCTTATCGCAAGGCATCATGATTTTAAGATTCACACACTAAGTTTTTTTTTTTTTATAAAATTGAAAATAATTACAAGAAAATACCTCAAATTCTCTGTCAGCTCATAGCTTAAATTATTTGATTTTGTGGCTGTGTTTTTGCTGTTCTAATACCTTGCGATTCATTACATAAGAACGGACATTAAAATCGTCAAATGACGCAACATATTCAGATCTTTATGTATGTTCAAAAGGACTCAACCACAAGATTAGATAAGCATGCTGTATGATTGCATATGCGATATGTGTAGATCCAGATCACGCGAATCATCCGTGTATTCTAATCTGGTTCTACACTGTTCGCAAATTAATCGTACACGATTCTAAGAAAAACAATCAAAGCAGTTTTAAATTGGATCCAATAGCATGAATTTTGCTGGTAGGTATTTTGTGCACACGTGTTAAGGCACTTTGTTTGCAATAAGTGTAATCATTTGTTGTGTAATAAATTAAGTCCGCACTTTATGGCAGCATAAAGTATGTACATGTATGCCTTTATTAATTAACAACCTTTCAATCAATGTTTACATGACGCCAACGAATTTGAAAAAAATGTCGGAAAATGCTATGTTGCTCAACATTTCACTTTCGAAAACAGTGTTATAAAACTAACGACTCTACAATAGATTTCGACTTAAGAATTAATGTCACGTCCGTATCAAAGTTCTAGCTCACAGTGCACGTATCCGTTACTTGTTATTAGAGGTTGATTATAACTTACTGCGTGTGATTCTAGCGACTGGCACACTTAGTTATAATTAGTATGATGGTAGTTGATTATTATTGAAATGATCAGCATATTGTATCAATTTATAAGTTTGTAGCAGAGAGTAACTGAACCACGTTTTTTAGAAAATCGACGACGGAGAGAGATTTATACAAGCCGGTAGACGACGTAGGATTTGCCTTGGTGATTTTCGCCTTTGCATAGAGTTATGGTTCTTGTACACTGCACTTGTTTTCATTGTCCTTTACCATTGTACGAAGTTTTATTAGATTCCATCTCGTAGTTATTAAGTTAATCTCCGGACAAGAAAAAGTAACAAAGAGCAATAACTCTGTAATAAGGTAAAATAGAGTTGTGGTTCCTGTACACTGCACTTCCTCTAAGTGTGCACTACCATTGTATGAAGTTTTATTAGATTCCATCTCGTAGTTAGTAAGTTATTTTCCGGACAAGAAAAAGTAAAAAAGTGCAATAAGTATGTATGGTTATTGTACACTGCACTTCCTCTCAATGTGTTGTATCATCGTATGCAGTTTTATTAAATTCCATGTAGTAGTTTTAAAGTTATTCTACGCACACAAAAAGTAACAAAGGGCTATAATTATTTAATTAGCTAAATTAGAGTTATGGTTCTTGTTCCCTCTCATTGTGCTTTACAATTGTATGAAGTTTTATCAAATTCCATCTCGGAGTTTTTAAGTTATTCTCCGGACAAGAAAACATAAGAGGGGGCAATAACTCTGTAATTAGGTAAAATATATAGCCTATCTAAATTGATCAAAGCGCTGATGGCACTCAATTTGTTTGGGTACCTAAAACTGTTCAAACATTTGCCTTTGCATAGATATGTGATTTATAAACTATGCATTGTTTATAAATATTACAACTTCGGGTAAAAGAATAAATGACGCAACCGTTAAAATTAAATGCCATTTTTAGTTGTCTATAAAAAATAAATCATGAGACATACATGTGTATATTATATTTAATTACCAAGTTTCAAAAGACAAGTAGACATGTAAAACAAATGGATAATAGTAGGGGACCAGTCTGTAGGTCCCGTGACCAATTTCTGGGAACAAAGGTTTGAAAGTGTTTTTGTGTTCCCTGATGAATACCGAACAATTTTGACTTGGGTTGCCCCCTTGAAAATGTCAATATGCATATCAAATTATTCGTCTAGTCATGAGGATTCCAAAAATGTATAGTTTGTTATACCTCCTACCTTTAATGAGGGCGCTATGGTCAAAAACGTCGAAAGGTCAAAAACGTTTGACTGGCGGTCAAATTCACCAAAACAGTTAACATTATCCGATTTTAATGATTTTAGTGTCTAATAATATGTTTTCTGACATGGCAGATTCAACTAAGCAGCTTTTAAAAGTAAAAGTGGTTGCCATAACCTTGAAATTTCAATATGGCTGCTAAAAGGTTAATATAAATTAGCCTCCTATCTTAAATGAGGGCGATATGGACCAACATGTTGAAAGGTCCACTAATTTTTGACTGGCGGTCAAATTCACCAACACAGTTAACAGTGTCCGATTATAACAATTTTAGTGTCTAATAATATGTTTTCTGACATGGCAAATCCAGTGACATCACAAACTCTTAAACAGATAGAGCAGTATACCATCGAATACATATACAAGGATAAATCAAGTAAGACACTTGCAGAAGCTCGGGCCAACATGTGAGAGGGGATGATCTGGATGTTGGAGTAACAGGGTTTTGAACTCAGTCTTCAGATATGGCTGCGGACGAATTTTGTTTCCTGGGTTCTTGAGCATGTTGTTGAAGTGCCTAGGGGCTAGGATGGCAGTTCATCATTTCTCTTGATGAAAATATTCCTGGTCCCACCAACAAAATAAAAATACTATCTGGGAAGCCGTAGGATGGCGTTGGACAACAATGTTAAACATTTAGAAGCATAATCGCCCCCACGTATAAGCACGTTCGTCTTGCATCTCTCTATCCTCAGCAGACGGGGTTCAGTTAAATGTGTCATACATGATACAACTATCATCTTGCAAATTGATGCTATCTTAGATTGTAATAACATGCAGTGGAATTACATGAGTACTGGTATTACACAAATCTTGTTGGAAGAATGTACATTTCTAATTCTTACCACCATGAAATACCGCGTGACAGAAGAGTGTCTCCCCATCTTCTGTAAATGGAACAATGCGCAAAGGGCACACATCTGAACTGGCAAAAGAGTTCAGCTTTATTGAACTGGAGTTCCGGCATAGATACATTGCACTAGTAGATATGGGGTTCATTTGGAAGCTAGAAACCCCGTCTGCTGAGGATAGAGAGAAGCAAGACGAAAGTGCTTATACATAGGGCGATTATGCTTCTAAAATGTTTAACCTTGTTGTCCGTCGACATCCTACAGCTTCCCAGATAGTATTTGTAAATGACCCATATGATCCTCACACAGCATCGAAGATAGAGAACATGAAAGGCGGTCAGGTGAATTGCCTTTTGTTGGTGGGACCAGGAATATTTTCATCAAGAGAAATGATGAACTGATATCCACCAGGCCCTTCAACAACATGTTCAAGAACCCAGGAAACAAAATTTGTCCGCAGCAATGTCTGACGACTGAGTTCAAAACCCTGTTACTCCAACATCCAGATACCAGATTTATTTACTCTGTGAGGGAAAGCTGTAGTGATTTGTTCACTGATGGTGGGGTAGTTGAGTTGACATGGCAGCATATGGAAGCAGACAACATTCTGTTGTACATATATTCCCAAATAAAAAGGTCGGGAGTAAACGATGCCGTTGTCATTGATGCAGAAGACACAGATGTGTTGGGTTTAGTATCGTATGTGGCACATCAAATTGAAGGTATGATAAGACTAAAAGAAAGAAAAGCATAATTGATTGTGCAACACTCTTTGATAAGGATATAAGCGATATCATTATCCCATTTCACATCCACACTGGTGCAGATGCTATTTCCAGTTTCTATGGCCGTGGAAAACAATCAGTCTTTGACAGCGCGACGAAGTCAGAAGAGGCACAATAGCTACTTAGAGGGCTTTGGAAACGTTTTCCCAGTGATATCACAAACTCTTAAACAGATAGAGCAGTATACCATAAAATACATATACAAGGATAAATCAAGTAAGTGAAGCTCGGGCCAACATGTGAGAGGGGATGAAGTCGACTCTCAGGATTCCTCCTGATACAGATTCACATAACTTGAAGATTACACAGACCAACTATAATCAGGCAATCATCATTAAACTTTATGAATCCAGACGATCCATCATCTCCCCTTCAGCATGGTTGCAGCTCGAGAGAGGTCAATTGTTTGCCGATACGGTATTCACAGTCTGCTCTACCTCAACGTGCCGTGCCCCGGGAGCGACGAGGGCTATCAATCCAGGGATTTTGAGTTCAATTTTCGGCTTGGTCAACTTTCTTTCCAACGTTTGAAAAAACTCAATGCGACATGCATCTTTCGTCTTCCACCAATGGGCTAAATCTATGTAAAAAAGAAGCCAATTGCTCGGGAAGATTGTTGTGTGGAGTACTGGTGTGAGAAAACCAAGAAATTCATCAGTAGGTGAACTGGCCGCCGTGATATGACTTAGAAAATTTTAAAAACGGCGTTAAACCCCAATAAATCAATCTACCTCAAAGTCTAAGTGATGCCAGAACAAACCGTACTGCAGACCCTGACACAGATTCAGATACGAATGATTGTAACAGTGATTCTAACTCTGATTCTGATGGATATGACACTGAGAAGAATGATGAACTGCGCAATAAAGCAAGATAAGCATCATTGGACAATGTGTTTATAAATAACTGTGTTATTGTTGGCCAAGGATCTTGATTCAAGTCTTTCCGTAGCCCTTTTGTCAGCCATTTTGAATATTCATGGTCAAGGTAAGCACTTTTACCTTTGAAAGTTGTATAGTTGAATTTGCCATGTCAGAAAACATATTATTAGACACTAAAATTGTTAAAATCGGACAATGTTAACTGTGTTGGTGAATTTGACCGCCAGTCAAACGTGCATTGACCTTTCGACGTGTTTGACCATAGCGCCCTCATTAAAGGTAGGAGGTATAACAAACTATACATTTTTGGAATCCTCATGACTAGACAAATAATTTGATATGCATATTGACACGATTGGAATATATCTGAAATTTGACCCCTGTTTGACCTTTATTGACCCCTCCCGAAAATGCCTGACATTTTCAAGGGGGCAGCCCAAGTCAAAATTGTTCGGTATTCATCAGGGAACACAAAAACACTTTCAAACCTTTGTTCCCAGAAATTGGTCACGGGACCTACAGGCTGGTCTCCTACTATAACCGTTTTCGTCCAGACTCACTCATCTAAGTATTTATCAATTTTTGTTACAAAAGAAATCACAATTGATTAAGGGTTTTCTAAAGTCTTACTCAAAATTTTCCTGCTTAACAAGAGGGCCATGATGGCCCTAGATCGCTCACCCGAATCAAGCAATGTAATACACATCAAGACAATTATTCTGACAAAGATTCCAAATGCAACCTCCAGAGTGCCCTTTGGCTGCCATGTCAACATTGCTTGAAGAAATATGATAGAGGGTCTCCGAAGGGACATATTTACACAATTATTTGAAAATCGGCCCTAGACACTTTCAGAGGAGAAGATTTGTTAAGTTCTCACGATAGCCATATACGGCCAAATAGCCCCGCCCTTTGGCGGCCATGTTTTTCGACCAATCAACATGGCTTAATGGAATATGATATAGGTTCTCCCAAGGAACATTTCTACAAAAACAAATAGAAAATTGGCCAAATACTTTCGTCGGAGAAGATTTTTCAAGTTCTCACTATAGACATCTAAAGCCAAATATCCCTGTCCCCTGGCGGCCATGTTTTTTCTACCTATTGATCTTCCGATCAACATTGCTTGAAGAAATCTGATAGAGGGTCTCCCAAGGAACATTTCTACAACAGAAAAATGAAAATTGGCCAAACACTTTCGGAGGAGAAGATTTTCTCTATAGCCATATAAGGCAAAAAAGTCCCAACCCCCTGGCGGCTATGTTTTTCGACCAATCAACTTGGCTTGAAGAAATCTAATAGACGGTCATCCAAGGAACTCTTCTTCAAAATATTTTGAAAATCTGCCAACAAGTTTGGGAGAAGAAGAATTTTAAAGTTTTTTTGGTTTCGTTGCCATGGAAAATTGAATTCTGCATGAATCACAAACATATGAAGGAATTCTGGTGAGGTCAATGAGAGGATGCTTTCTGTGTAGTTTCATCCCAATTGACTCTCTCGTTACTGAAGAGAAGATGTTGACGGACGACAGACGCCGGACAAAAGGAGATCACAATAACTAACCTTCAGCACTTCATGCTCAGGTGAGCTAAAAAAGTAACATCTATCAAAATGAAAGAGTTATTGAAATCAGGTAGAAAACATGCGGAAAAAGGCAGAACTAATATATATATGAGCACTTTCTCTTTTCTGTTGATTAATTTTAAAAGAAACATGCTTCAGACTTCAGAGGCTTTTGAATTCATTTGCATTATAAAAGGATTAAATGCTCCAGAGAAACATAAACATCAATTTTGAACTGTAACTGAAATATTTTAGAATGTTCTTCAAAAACATCTCAGAAACAAATGTTAAATATCTAAGACGGAGTTTTATACAAGGTTGGTCACAGAAGGCAAACTGAGAAATTATAGGGTTTATTGCTGCATTATGTATGAAATATTCTAAAATTAATCTGAACTGCACCATACTACAAACTATAGATTTACATTTGTTCTCGACTACGACATTTGAAATGTAAATAACTATGACATACATGTGTTAATACAACTTATTCCACATAATATAAATTTAGATAATGTTGCTTAACCCGTTCCCACATATACACGGTGTCTGACGTCTCTACAGCGGACAACTCTTGATAACATTGTGATAAAAGGATAAATTGTTCATTATGAACAATATGTCTCCTATTACCACAATATTTTCAACTTTATTCATTATTCTTTCATAAAAAGTTTTCAAAGGTTGTTTAATGAGGGAATGGTTTAACAATATTATAATTCTGATTTCTTCAATACAGTAACTGTTGTTCTCTTATCATTTGAGTGTATACAGTCCAATAAACTGATTGTGATATTTCCCTCTATGTTGTTTGTCCATTTCTTCACATCAAGTTTCAAGTTTGTCCATATCATCTAAATTTATATCAGATTTGAAAGTGAAGCAATTCAAACTACATTTCATAAAGCCTGTCTTCCTTCTTGCTCAGACCTTACACTTGTTTATTGATAATAAACTAATTATTGGTGTGCTTGAATGCCAGCCAAACTTCTTAAAGATTGTGTCATTCAACAGTTGACATACATGTTTCCTGAAAAAGACAAACAAGAGTCATATAAGAAATTGTCACAAAATACACCAGCGAGGGACGCATAACTCTGGAACGACTATAATTATTTGTCCAGTTTTTGTTGCAACCGAGGTTTTAATGCCTATAAACATTCAAAACACGTTTGATACAGATTGGATAACACATTTTCACATACACCAAATTTTCATCAGACTACTTTCAAAACATATATGCAAACATATGGAATTCCTCTATAAAAGAAAATTTAATCATTGCATAGAAGTGAAATATGGTGGCAAAGGGAAATTCTCCTTTTGTCACTGTGCTTTCAAAAGTCGTCAGCTACAGAGGCATCAGAAGGCATCTATATGTGGGAAAGGGATAAGAACTGCTAAATTTAAGGTCAGACAAAGCATTTGGAGATCTGGCTTGTTATAGAAAATGGCCCAAACATAATACCTACAACATGTTCTCCAAGTTTGATGAAAATCAGATGAAAACTATTCGTCTTAGAATGCGGACAAGGCCAATTTTGTATAAATCAATGTTAAATATCAAAAAGTGCTTTGAGTGGTTGGCTGGTTATGTATCTTTGCCCAAAGATTATGGCTACTATCATCTTCACCAAATTGGTGTAGATTTGAAGAAAGAAAAGTAGTAGAGTAGACAAGGCTTGTTTGGATAATTCAAGTGTCATTATCCAAAATTGCCTTTGGTAATTTGACAATTTGCCTAGACTTTATAGCAACACAAATTACCTCAAGTATGTATAGGTGGAATTAAAAAAATATTGACTAAGAGATCAGACGAGGCTAATTTGAACAATTTGGATTTTTTTTATATTTTGACTAAGTCATTTAAAAAGCTGACAATGTCAGAATACCAGCCAGTCGGCCGCCAAAGGTTTCCCCATAATACAGTCCTATGGGCGAATAACAATGGTTGTTCTGAGTAACATCTTAACACTTTCCAAAATATAGATATTTCTTTCAGATGAAATTATGGAAAATCTCTATAAATGAAGGAAGAATTATGGGAAAAAATGTAAATATTGTGCCAAAAGGACAGATTGCTAAATGATTTTTGTCCTTTTGACACAATGTTTTCATAACCGTCTGCTGCAGATGCATCAGAAAGTGTCTATTTGAGGAAAAGGGTTAATAATATGAATTAGAATTTGGAATGTTTGGTAAAGAATTATTGATGGAGAGGTAGATCTACAGAATAATATATAATCTCTATGATATTTTAAGAAGTTGTCTTCTGCAACAGTTTACAACAAGTAGGGTTTATTTTAGTAATCTTATTAATTTATTAATTAAGCATCATGTTATATGAATGTGTACATTCAAAGACGTTCTACTCAATACATAGGATGATATTATCAAATCCAAGGTTAATTATATATTCACTGTCATTTTTGTGACAAGAAGACGGACTGAATCTTAGTTTGTTTCACATATTTTGTGTTTACTAAGAATTTAAGATAATATTGCTGCAGTTACTGTAAGGATTATTGTGAGACCCCTGTTGTCTTATAAAAATAAAGTACTGTCAGCGAAAAAAATATTCCCATAACATACACAAACTCATAAACAATTATTTAAGACGTGATTATACAAACAATGTGTTGTTCACAACCCAAAGAAAATTGAAACAAATCAGAGACATATAACTTCACGTCTTTGAGTAAATAACAAGAAGCAACAATTTACAAGAGCTGTCAGAGGACAACGTGCTCGACTTTTTCGTGCTTGCCAATAAAACAAAACTTTTTTGGGTGCCTAGAATTTGTAGAATTTGTAATCAATCTGTGAAACCAATGTCGAGGCGAATAGTATAGCTAGCCCTTTTTCTTCGAAAAGTAGAACTAAAAATTGTATCAAGTGACAAAGTTACCTTAGTCAAAATCTTAGATGTATGCTCAAATAGAAGCAACAGATCACATTCCTTATGTTGATATGAAATAACAATGCTTCAATCAGCCATTACAGGGGACCATTCTTGTAACAAGTTTCCAGTGTAGCCCATGATAACACCACAACAAGTTGATTGATATCAGGAAAAAACAATCCACTCTGGCACATCCTGTTAAACAAATTAAATAATATTTAATTACATGTGTCAATTTTCCTTTTTTTATAATTTATATCAAATGCCTATATCGAGGCATCTTTGTTTACAAAAGCAATTTGACTTCATTCATTTACAATTTGTCACCACATAAAAAGTTACCTGTAAGTGACCAACATGTATTTAATGCATAAGTAAGAATCTAGGATTAATGTGCATAGCATAATTTTGAAATTACTTTAATCGTCTTTATGTTTCACTCTGTACATGAATAACTACAGCAGAATATATTAGTCACATGATGTTGACAATACCGATTAGATTACACCATACGAGTTTATAAACGAAGTAAAGAGACAGTTAACAGGCAATTTCAACAAGACATGCACATACCTTCATCGGTCATAATCTACTACGGATATTCCATGGCCAAGTTTCCAAGCATCGATTGTGTTGTATCAAATGAACCGTTCATGTACCTAAACTTCAATCAAAGGTTTATAAATATAAATTCTGCTTTTTTAAATGCACATAACTAGGTTGATTTTGGCTGTGTACTTTAAATGATGCAATAGTTCTAACAGCCGGTGCAACGCCAAACTATACCACGGAGAATAACCCATACCGTTGTATTTATAAATAGAATTTGACGATCACGATTTCTCTGCAAATGCGTCACTCTCATTTTAAATACATCTTATGACGCACATATTTTTTTTTTAATTGGTTATACTATATTTTTATGGCTGACAAGACACAAAGAAAATATTTTCAATTCTGTTTTTTATCTACATTTCAATGCGTAATTGAAAATTCAAATGCCGTATCTGGAGCTTAAATCGGAAATAGTTCTCCCTGTAGCAATTCACTCATTGTGATTCATAAATTTCTCCGCGTTCATTTTTTAAAATACAATTTCCAATTTCTTTTGTAACTGCATAACGAGGTTATAACACTTATTTAAAATAGACATAACATTCATACATAGATCGTGGTATATTTTGAAGGTAAGCATGTAATTGGAACTACATTCAGGGCGTATGAATCAAAACTTTTGGCTTAAGAAACAGAGTTTCGAAACGCCGTCTATATTCTGTATAACTACGCGCCAAATAAAAATCGTAACGGATACTTTTTTTCTAAGTATCTATAGCCGAAGTTTCAGCTTTCCACATTCAAAACTGTAGGAGAAGATAGAACTATGGTTTTGGTTTTTAAATGCGGATTCTTGCTAGCTGCATAGCAACGGGTAGGTACTTAGCAACGAAACTCAAACGCGCAAACCCTGCGCCCCTATTGCACCTGTTCACCAAGTTTCATCGGAATCGGTCGTTCGATTTGGGCTGTGGAGTGTCGCTTTACAAACATCTGGACACACACACAAAGGCAGACGGAAAAGCCTGACAATAAGGTATACCTAGCGAATCCCAATACGTTGTTAGGTTTTTTCAAACATATCGCTTGTTTAATATTGTAAAAATAGCATCCTTGCGCATTCCGCACAAGCTAATCCTTCCGGACCGACACTTTCCGTCTCAGGGGGATCGAGCTTTTGAGTAACAATTCCTGATAAAGAAAATCCACAGGAGGCGAAAAGTGTCAAACCAACGACGGAAACTTGCGACCAGCGAAGTTCAAGAGAAGCCTCAGTTTCCGCGCTGTCTAATCAGAATCATCTATGTTCGCTATCACGTTATCTTCGTATCATGGAGAAAACCAACACTGTTTATAATTTGTTAGGAATGACGAATTACGAATTTCGAATTACGATTTATTTCAAGAGCTCCGAATGTCGGTTTTCGTGCGGCGCAGTTAAATTTATCCTGATATAAAGAGAAACTAAGAGAATATTATGTTGCTGCAGCGATACCTAGTTTATTTGTACTACCAGGCGCGTATATTAATTGATATCTCGCCAGGTCGAAGGTCGAGAGAGATGGCATATGTGTACAAGCTAAGAGAAGACAATACAGTGCCAGGTATCGCTACTACAACCAAGTCTTTCTTTTATTACATAGCTTATATAATTGTTAAGACAGAATCATTCATAATTGCATGCAGGTCGCCCCACTATCACAATTTGAATGACGTTAAATCATATTTCAATGACGTCACATAATATTTCAGTGACGTGTAATAAGTACGTGTATTTTCGCGTGACAATCTGCATTTATTGTATACTTTGATATTGTTCCCTCTTGTTTCCATATGAACAAAGGATGCAATATCATTTGATATTGCACGGGTTGATATTGCACTGGAATCTTTTTCACGTGACGCTAAGGACGGAACTATTTCCATACACTAACGTTACAAAGCGCTCTCATCCAACCTTTCGTGATTTAGAGATCCAGCTAACTTCTACTTCTACTTTGTTACTGTCAGGGCTTAGTGCATCGCAGGCAAGTGAAGCCATTAAAATGGTTAAAACAACTAATTAGGCATATTAACAAATATAAATAAAATAAAAAAAACAGCTGTGTTGTTTAGGCTGTGTATCAATGTAGACGGGACTTGAATCAGTTTACAGATGTGATCTGCTCAAGGTTCGATTATCTGATAGTCCTAGGGAAAAGCTGTGCTTATACGGTTCGTAGTACATTGTTTGGTACATCTTTTATAGATGACACGTAGTGAAAAATCGATAGACATACACAAAACCCAATCTGGTCTATTTATAGCGCTAGCTATGCTAGTACTATGCTAGTAAATACGTACGTAGTTTCTGACGTAATAATGTGACGTGTACATCAATACTATTGCTCGAGTGTTGTTTTGATTGTCGTTGACGATCTATTATAAGTGTATCAACAAATAAAGAGGGATTCATAACTGCTAGGATGAATAAGCAAATGATTGTTTTAAAGGTAGGTCTTCAGATTTGTTTTGTTATCCTCCGATGTGAAGTTTATCAACGCAGTAGCCTTTATATGTATATCAAAGATGTGTGTTCGCTTTACTGAACATACTGCGAGGTCAAAAGGCCCTTTTAAAGGGGCATCTAAATCGTAATAAAAAATCAAATGTCCAGGCGTAAATACAAGAATAAGATAATACACGAGTTCTTAATGAAAAACACTGTTAGAAAAGGCGTTACACATCATTTTGTCGACGATTCCAATTTCGAGTCGACAACAATGGCGGTTCGTAAATTATATTTTCCGCGACCTTAGCAACCAGCGTAAAGGAGAGTATAAATGCGCGATATATCGTTAATGTTTATTTATCTGAGCAATCCAAAACGACTGTTAATTTTTTTAATAAGTGTGACGTGTTTAAAACAAACAAAACGACACATTTTAAATAGCCAATATCAAATAATACAATAAAAAGGTTATTGCATGATTATGGGAATCTATTGTGTTGGGACTCGTTCCTTCGGCGGAGTGCCCTCGCAAGCTCGGGCAACTCAGCCGAAGGAACTCGTCCAACACAATATTTTCCCATATTGATGCAATAACCTATAGTATTTGCGCCCGAAAATGTTCATGTATATAACAAATAATGGTAGCATGAATGTACGTAACAGATAATGATTCCATCATTTTAAAAAAAGAACTGTCTGTGTTTGATGATAACGTTTACCGTTTACGATGTGTCCGCTATTGTTTTAATCTTCGTTTATGTTGTTTTTTAAAAACACAAAAACATCCGTCTTTTTACATATCGAAATGTAAATACGTAGGCCTACTTTGATACCAAATGGAAAAAAAAATAGATGAGTTAAAATTCCTTTATCCATAATGTTTTCAAATGTCGTTTACAGAATTTGTCGTGAGTTGTTGTCTGTGTCAGGGTAAGGAAACAAATAAATAATGCATTTTGAAAGTCGGTGCATGTCCATGTTACATTCAAAGTCGGTGCATGTCCATGTTACATTCAAAGTCGGTGCATGTCCATGTTACATTCAAAGTCGGTGCATGTCCATGTTACATTCAAAGTCGGTGAATGTCTATGTTACATTCAAAGTCGGTGCATGTCCATGTTACATTCAAAGTCGGTGCATGTCCATGTTACATTCAAAGTCGGTGCATGTCCATGTTACATTAAAGTAAAGATTGAGCACCTGTCAACTCAAACAATTCAAAAACCTGGAAAAAATCTCGATGTCTAATATTTTGTTTGTTTTGGTATTGTTTTGCTAAAACGATTTTTAAATATACTCAGGTCTTTACAGATCGTGAACCTAAGCATCTATACAAATACGCTGCCCAGGAATAAACGAATCTTTAGACATCATAAATCATTTTATCAATATTCAGTTTGTAGCTAGTACCAAGTCATCTAAGAATAATGACGTCATGAACTTAAAATAATAACGAAGTAAGAATTCCCTAAACCGGCTCTCAACCCTTTCCCTTTTGCAGCCGTATTGCGATGTCTATGCATCAGATCACTTTTAAAATCATTGTTGAAAAAGGAGCCATTTCTCCTTTTACAACAATGTTTTCAAACCGACACAATAATTATGCTATATGATATTGATATTGGTAGAGATAGATATATATATGTGTCCATAGGTTTGCATAATTTTGCTCAAAGATTTGTGTGTGTGGGCAAGGGTAAACACGTACGTTTTTTGATCGTTTAAGCCATCTATTTCAAATAATTTGATTGGCTTGTAACTCACTCTCAATCTCTCTCTCTCCCAGTTTATTGGATAAATCACCAAGTTTTTCACGTACCATGAGCACTGATATTTAGGTCTTAGAAACCAGTGAAGATCCAGATTAGCATGCGCCTCCGATCAGTCTCATCGTGATATTCACAATCAAGTGCATAAACGATCATTGGAGCTTCTCGAAAACATTTTTCACACAAATAAACCAGTTCAAAATTTAGTCCCGTGTAATCGCAAACTCTAGATGCCCATTTTCGTTTGACATGGCTCAAATCTATTTTTGTTCAGCGTGCAAACACACCACTGTCAATTATCGATCATTAATCGTATTGCAAGGTCAATTTAAAGTGTCATTTACGTACGAAGGATGCTCTAGTTGTAGGAAACGCAACCTTAGCGCGTAATGTCTGCTAGCAGGGGCGTAGCTCCCTTTATGCAATGTAGGCACGTGCCTACACATTTATTCTCAAAATGCCCCAAATTGCAGCTGCGGCGATAAACATCTGCGTAATGTATCGTCCAGATCAGCCTGCGCTGTCCGCGCAGACTGATCCGGCCGACACATTCCGTCTTAGGGGGATAGATGTATAGAGTAGTTATTCCTGAAACAGTAACTCCACAGGAGGCGAAAAGTGTCTATCCGGGTACGCCTGTGTGCCATGCTTAGGCTGATCCGGGTCGATACTTTACGCAGAGTCCACAATGTTGATTTTCTCACAAGAGGGCCTACACATTGATTATTGCCAAGCTACGCCCCTGGCCGATCTAAATGTTCTTTCTTCTTTAGAGGTTTACCTTTAACTGATGAATTAGCGAACTGGAAAGAGCTAGACTAAGCAGCTACGATGAACAGGTTGGCAAAGGTCAAACTGTTTGTTTTTTCCTGAGCGCAACTCATAATATGTTTGGTGTGAAGGAATTCATTATTTGAGCCATCCCTCGAGAAACAAACATTATAGACTTTGGGTAATGCATCGACCCAGATCAATCAGATTTTCTTGCGTGACGGCTCATTTACGTTGCCGTTATATTAACGTATGAGTTAAGGTTGTTCTGAAAACCCATGCAAGTACCATTGATGTCATTTCACACCATAGTATGCCGGTAAATTAATTCAATAAATTAGGACGAATGATTTCCTGGAATTTCCTGGAATTCTACCATATTTTTTTGTTTTTCATACTCGAGAAGTAAACTTATATATATGTCCTTAATTTGGATACATTTTTACCGATACTTTATGTTGTAACGCTTCACACGTTTCTTAAGTCACGCACAGTGATTAACACTATATCATATTAGACAACAAGTGTATTGTAATACTTAAAGATTAAGTCAAATCAAATCAAAATGAAGTGGCTAAGCATGTGTCTATCATGACGTTTATTACAACACATTTTGAATTAGAATATGATTCATCCTTACAGGGAAACTAGTATGGATCTTCGTGTGACGCTGTGAAATACTTCATGACATCGTACCACCATTATTCCTAAAGCAGTTGGAAGTTGATTCAATTGACCTACCATTTCAATCGATGATAATTGGGAACAGTGTCGTCTCAATTGGCATGCAAAGTACATGTTTGTTTTTCATACAAACGTAAACAGTGTTTTACGTGCAAGGAAATGTATAACTCGTCAATTTTTTAAATCCTTTTTTTTTTCGGAACCATAAAAGATGATCAGTTAAATTATACACATGTATATAATCCCAGTAGGTAAAATATATAACAAAACGGTATGGCATTTTGACCTTTTCACTTTGATCGTGTTCAGCTGTGTTTTACATGAAAGACCTCACTTAGGTCCATACTTAATACAAGAATCGAGAAGTATTTAATTTTATAAGAGTATTGTGTTGAATCTCTCAGGCTGAAAGAATCAAACATTTCAAATGTAATGCCTGTTTCCTTTAATTCTATTTTTTTGAAAGCGAACACATTATCGTGAAAGACTACAATGCAACTTCCAGGTTTAACACTTTTATGATCGAAGTATAACATTGGAATTGCTATTGACTGCCAGTTGCAATTCCGGTTTGATTAGATATTGCTTCTAATGGACTTAATGGTTAATTATCTCAAGTTCATACTTCACTCTTTTATATGTATTCACCTAAATGGGAAGTACCTACGTGCGCATGGTACATGTACGGGACTACATGCTATTGGATATTGTATTCGTGAAATTGCTTTAAATCTTTAAGTCAGTGGAAAGCTTTGTAAAATGCCTTAAATTAAATGACAAGTTAGCTTCATGTATTATTAAAAGAAATACATTAATGATTTAAGCGAAACCAATAAAAACGATTGCCATTTAAATAAAACACAAAGTTATTCACTAAGTATTTAGATGAACGCAACTAGAAGAATAGAAACCTTACGAACAATCAAAGTACAAAGTACTGAAGGTAGAATTGCGATCGTTTAAGAAGAGATACAGAAGTGCATATATGAATATTTATTTTACCGGTTACCTTCAGGCAAAGTTTCAAGTGTGTAACCCTTTCCAGTGCTGAGATTTTGCCTCAACCTGAAACTTTAACCAAAATGTTGACGAACAGACAGACGGAGAGACAGACATCGCCAATCTATAGACCGGAATTGCTAGAGCAATCCGGCCAAAAATAAAAAATAAATCATCAATTTTAGCAGTAAAATCCTGCCAAGAAGTAATGAATTGAGAAAAAAATGTGCTGAGAGATCCATAATTTCAAACTTGCTAAGATTTGGTCTGTGCAATGAATGTACAAATTGAAAAATGTATTGTTGACATGTATTTTCTACACCATCATTGTAATGTTGTTTATCATAAATAAAATTATTCCTTTTTTTAAATAAACTTTTAATCAAAATGTGTGTCTCAGTGTTGTCTTCTTCAGCAGTTTGACAGAAACAAAGCCTAAATCTGAAATTGTGTCAATGTGTTATTTGTCAACTCTGTGCCATAAGTTTTGCTTGTGATTTGAACTCTCATAAAAAAAGCACGGAAAGGGACAACTTTCCCAACTTTGATTAAATATGTTTTCAATTAAATTGTAAAAGATCTTTTTCTTGTTTTTTGGTTTTGTCATTATTTATTTAAGACGGACATTATATACTAGAATAGCCAACTGACTATCATTTGAAAAAGTGTTTCTTATTTAAACCTTTCCCACTTGTGATTTGTTAAAGGGCAAGCAGGATTGGGAATTGAGTGTTGGACTTATCCTAATGAAACACTCGCCTGCCTGTGCATGTTTTAGCTTAACTTAACTTGTTAATGTTCTTTCCATCATCAACTTAGTCATCTGTTAGTAATCAACTCTATGAACGAAATAATCGCGTCAAAATCTTGAATCGCATCAAAATCATAACGAACAAACTGTCAAAATCTAATTTTGAACTGTGTAATACAAATTTAGAATAAAAGGATGAATCAGTTATGTTGTAACAACCAATATCCGCGGGTCATTTATGATCGATTTCTTGCAAGATTCATTCGTTATTCGTTCTGCCTATTATAATCAAAGTATTCTAAACGCTTTATAAACAAGTGATTTAAAGCGCTCAAATCATTTGATGAAATTTGTTTCTTTAGACGCGGACCTTGTCGAAAGCACCTATCCAAAATGCAAGTCATCGTTAATCGTTGTCGAAGGAATAGATGGACTGAGAGAAAGAGAAAGAAAAGGCTTAGCAATGCATACTATCTTTATGAATAAGGAAATGAACGAATATGTATGGACTAGCGCCTAGAATTTCGTACTAGCCGATCCTTCATTCCACTCGCTTATGCTAGCGGGCGAGTGGATGTTTACATCTCTGCCGAGAGGGAAAAAAGGGTTACAATTTACAAAGGGTAATTGCGCGGTGCAGTGCTATATTGGCGTAGTGATATCTAAATAATTGTGTACACTTACACTTACAAGACTTGTTATTTTCTATTATAAGCTTGAATAATCGGATTTTTTTTCGTTACTCTATGTTTGCTTTTGTGAGCATTCGTAAATTAGTCAAACCAAAAATTGCACTTTGTTGGTGGTGAAGGGCATATACATCACGTGACTTCAATCTCACTATGACTATGGCAGCCTCTGCGCATGCGCAAGTCTACCACAAAAATGAGAGGAAACCAGTGAGTATTTTGGTAGTCTTCGACTGCAACAATTAATTGAAAAGAAAACCGACTTCTGGTAACCTTTAAATCCAATGGACAGCAGTATTGTGACTTTTGTGAAATCGCATGGGAAACTCAGGGTATGCCTGTTTCATTGTATCTTCTTTTTAAATACCGGAATTGATTTTAATGAAACTGACGTTTTCAATTCCCCGAGATATTCAGTTACTGGAGAAATAGAAGGAGAATGTTTAATTCGGATTGTCAAATTCGGACATTTCCATCATGTTGCACAAAAGCTTGTCGGAAGGATCAAATGCGAAATCAGTATATTTTAACCAAAGTTAATCACATATAAACTTTGAGTAATAGGGGTTTCATCTTTTAAGAAAGACATAAGATCCAGAACATTTTTTTCAGAGTATAAGCGCGCCCAATGCGGGGATCTAGCCCACAAAGACCGTAATTACTAGCACGGCGCCATAATCCATACAAATAACGCTCATACCGCCATAACCTATACATATAACGCTTATACAGCCATTAACCATACATATAACGATTATACCGCCATTAACCATACAAATAACGCTTATACCGCCATTAACCATACATATAACGCTTATACCGCCATTAACCATACAAATAACGATTATACCGCCATTAACCATACAGATAACGATCATACCGCCATTAACCATACATATAACGCTTATACCGCCATTAACTATACAAATAACGCTTATACCGCCATTAACCATACAGATAACGATTATACCGCCATTAACCATACAAATAACGCTCATACCGCCATTAACTATACATATAACGCTTATACAGCCATTAACCATACAGATAACGCTCATACCGCCATTAACCATACATATAACGCTTATACCGCCATTAACCATACAGATAACGCTCATACCGCCATTAACCATACAAATAACGCTCATACCGCCATTAACTATACAGATAACGCTCATACCGCCATTAACTATACAGATAACGCTTATACCGCCATTAACCATACAAATAACGCTCATACCGCCATTAACTATGCCTATAACGCTCATACCGCCATTAACTATACCTATAACGCTTATACCGCCATTAACCATACAGATAACGCTCATACCGCCATTAACTATACAGATAGCGCTTATACCGCCATTAACCATACATATAACGCTCATACCGCCATTAACCATACAAATAACGCTCATACCGCCATTAACTATGCCTATAACGCTCATACCGCCATTAACTATACCTATAACGCTTATACCGCCATTAACCATACAGATAACGCTCATACCGCCATTAACTATACAGATAACGCTTATACCGCCATTAACCATACATATAACGCTCATACCGCCATTAACCATACATATAACGCTCATACCGCCATTATCTATACAGATAACGCTCATACCGCCATAACCTATACATATAACGCTTATACAGCCATTAACCATACATATAACGCTCATACCGCCATTCACCATACAAATAGGGCAGATACCGCCATTAACCATACAGATAACGCTCATACCGCCATAACCATACATATAACGCTCATACCGCCATTAACCATACATATAACGCTCATACCGCCATAACCATACATATAACGCTTATACCACCATTAACCATACAAATAACGCTCTTACCATCATTAACCATACAGATAACGCTCTTACCGCCGTAACCATACATATAACGCTTATACCGCCATTAACCATACATATAACGCTCATACCGCCATTAACCATACATATAACGCTTATACCGCCATTAACCATACATATAACGCTCATACCGCCATTAACTATACAGATAACGCTCATACCGCCATTAACTATACAGATAACGCTTATACCGCCATAACCATACATATAACGCTCATACCGCCATTAACCATACAGATAACGCTCATACCGCCATTAACCATACATATAACGCTTATACCGCCATTAACCATACATATAACGCTCATACCGCCATTAACCATACAAATAACGCTCATACCGCCATTAACTATACAGATAACGCTCATACCGCCATTAACTATACAGATAACGCTCATACCACCATTAACTATACAGATAATGCTCATACCGCCATTAACTATACATATAACGCTCATACCGCCATTAACCATACATATAACGATTATACCGCCATTAACTATACATATAACGCTCATACCGCCATTAACCATACAAATAACGCTCATACCGCCATTAACCATACAGATAACGCTCATACCGCCATTAACTATACAGATAACGCTCATACCGCCATTAACTATACAGATAACGCTCATACCGCCATAACCATACAGATAACGCTCATACCGCCATTCACCATACATATAACGCTCATACCGCCATTAACCATACAGATAACGCCCATACCGCCATTAACTATACATATAACGCTCATACCGCCATTAACCATACAGATAACGCTCATACCGCCATCAACTATACATATAACGCTCATACCGCCATTAACTATACAGATAACGCTCATACCGCCATAACCATACAAATAACGCTCATACCGCCATAACCTATACATATAACGCTTATACAGCCATTAACTATACAGATAACGCTCATACCGCCATTAACTATACAGATAACGCTCATACCGCCATAACCATACAAATAACGCTCATACCGCCATTAACGATAAAGGCAGATCCAGACGTTAATGCTTTATTTTCTCCACATAATGAAGATCAATGAGTTACAAGAGTACAACGAAAATGAGAAAAAAAAATATGCATAGAAATACGAATATATAATATAGCTGTACATGTATGTGATTTAAACTGTTCCCTCAAGCTGTCAGATCTACTTTCCTTGTGCGGACTGTGACCATGTATTATGCTTTGTGCAAGCAATCTGTTCCAGCCGAAGGGGAATGGTGAATTATCATCAGTCAATGACTATAAGACCTCCAATAGAACATTTCACCGAAACGAAATGAGAAGTGTTCAATAAAGGACATAGACATATATTTTTAATATTCATATATTTCAATGCATCTTATAACTTAATAGACGAGGATCCGATATTGATTCGTCTGCTCAAATCCCTAGTTGTGAGCAAAATATCCTATTCTAACAATGTCTTCAAGATTAAAAATGATAAATATCATCACAATGTCAAACTAATATTCAAAACAATTAATTGAAACATGTCATAACATCAGCTCTATTTTCCTGAGACGCGTTAGATGTCCCGTATTGAATGCAGTCACCGGGTACCAGTTTAATTGGTTATCTTAATTTCGTTCCGACAAGCATAGTGACACATAATTAAGTTAGCTTTGAATGGTACTGTTAGTCAATTTCAAGTAAACACAAACAGACACCTTGAATCAACATGCATTGTATTTACCAGGCACGCATGAAATAAACGAGTACACAAATCAAGACAGTGAATGCAATTAAAGTTACTCATAGGTCAACAAAGTTAAAATTACAAATAGGAAAAAAGCAATAACACATAGGCACTTACTGTTTATACGAATGCACTTGTTAGATACATGGACATACTATTTACTTCATTGCCTTTCCATAAGCCGCAGTTGACCTGTCGTGGAATTACAGCAATTTAGACAACAAACACAGCAGGTGATATGCGATATAGGTCTAAAATGTGGTATACAATTGATGTAAAAGTCTTTCAAAATATTCAGGTAAATAGTAAGCGTTAATCGATGCGCGGTTATGTACACTAACTTTGGGTATATGAACATGCATTGTGCCTGTTTTAGGAAAATACTATTGTAAAGGAATATGTGGTATTCTGATGCAATAAACTGTAGATGAAATACTTAGTAAGGTTAGGCTAGCAAAAATAAATCGAACACCCACGTTATTGTGGGACTTCGTATAGGGATTTGCCATATGCAAATGGTTTAGTATTAATTTGTACTTCTTTCATTTCAAAAGAAAGAATATCGATTTTGCTTTACCCCATGACAAAATAGAAGACATAGATAACGATGCGCGTCAATATGGTTGTTTGTAAGAAGATAATTAAATTAACCCTTTCCCTGATATAGGCGCTTTCTGACGCCTCTGCATCAGACGGCTTTTTGAAAACAAAGTGACAAAAGAAGAAATTCCTCAAAACGACCAATTTCTTTTGCCACAATGTTTTCCACTTTTAGTCATAGGTTATCCATTCAATTAAAGAGATTTTCTATTTTTTAACAAAATATGTTCAAAGTCGTCTGCTGCAGAATTGTCGTATGAGGGAAAGGGTTAAGGAACGAATGCATAAAACAAGAAGATTTGGTATTGCCTAAATCCATGAATAGGTAAAAACCAATAAGTTGAGACGTGTGAACAAACATGTGGACCAAAGTGAAATTTAATTTATGTTTTACGTTGTCAAAAGATAAATGTTTTATTTGAAAGTTTTCATACATAAACAACAGTTTACCGACTGTGTTACTGGGGATCGGATTAGTACTACCATCACTTGCTACTACTACTATAACTTCAACAACTATTTCTATATATCCAAGAATAGAATATTTTCAGCAGAGATTTAGTCATATATGAAGCGATTGGCTCTAGCTACCAAGCACATGTATACAACTTAGACTAAGGTCAACTTTAATTACTCTGCCCCTTTAAACCTGTCCAATGTACCAGCATTCACACTTAAATCACATCATTATTGTGTGTTTGTGTGAAATGTTCAATTAAATTCCATTGGTCGACATTATCTCTACGCCTCCTCGAAAACCCTTTCCAAAGCATAACAACTATGCAGTAGACAACTTTGAAAGTACCTAAGCAAAAGTATGGAACATCTCTAAATGAAGGTATAATTGCTGTAACAAGTCAAAACCACTTTGGCAAAAGCAGGAAATTACTCGTTTAAAGCAGTTTCTCCAACTGTAACAATGTTTTCCAAAGTCGCCTGTTGCAGAGGAGTCAGAATGCGTCGGTTTTTCGTGAAGGGTTAACATGATTTTAAATTGGCTGTTGCAGGATGTATTGAGACTTCTCCGCTTCTTCGTTTCGATATTTCCGATTATGTTCCCACTTGCAGACGTATCTTGATGACGTATATGCACCAGACGTCTTTTGAAAATATTTTTATTTCTCACGATGAGTAATTCCATCTTTTGGAACATTTGTTTATTCGATTAAATTATGATTTAGTTTTAGAGATGTATAGACATACTACTCGGGTAAGATTCACAGATTTGTCCCAAAATGTAAGGTTTACCCTGATTATTGAGGAGTGTGTAAGATGCTGGAGAAAAGAAAATTATAGAACAGTCTTGAGTACGAGTTGTTCATAGTTACGTGTGTTTGTATAGCACCACACTCAACACGTGTTCAGTTAGTTGCCCATTTATCCCGATACCAGCCAGTTATTCGTAATGTTTACCCCTCAATCCTGAACTCAAAGGAAAAAAAGACATTCCCAACATTGTTAATGTATTTTGTATGACCCATCCGGGTATCGAACGTTAAGTATTGTCACAAATACGTGATAACTAAGATGGGTCCTAAGAAGGGTTGTAGCGATGGTCCCAATAGGTAGACTGCTGGTTCATAACTGTTGAACACGGGTCTCAAAAGTGTATTATCCCTTTCCCTCTTGAAGAAGTGCAGTTGCTCATAATGTATTTTTGGCAATGATTTGTTTCTATAATAATAATAAATTACTTTTGTTTTAAATCGCTAAGATAGAATTGGGAATAAAGGTGAATAGACAAATTAAGTATACTCTTCAGCACTGTTTACATCTATTCAACTTACACATTCGGCTCGAGAGTTTTATTGAATAAGTATTGTTTCAATTCCATTCAATCTATAAAGTTTCAAATCAAATACAATATCCGTCTATTTTTCACGCGTTTTGTGCTACGGTATGTATTGATCGATTTTAGTTAAACGCCGTTTTCAACAATTTGTCAATCATTACACCGCGGCTAGTTCACATACCATGTGTTTCCTGTCTTTGTCAAACCAGTTCTCAACACAAGTCTTTATCAAGCAGTTTGCTATGGTACGTTAAGTCATGGGACAGAATATGCCTATCGTGTGATTTAATTACATGAGGCCTATCCGTGTAAAAATGTAACGTTTCTGAACAGTACATAGGTTCAGAACAGCCTCTAAATCTTCTTTTGCTTTTGCACGTAATATGTAAACAGTGTTGATCTCGTTAAGATTGTGGTGATGCACATGTTCATATTGATCTACGCTATTCACAAAAGTAAATGTGATACATTCTCTAATACTGGAATGGTGTGTGTGTATGTGTTATATAAGCACATCAATAACTTCGGTAAATTAGGAGTTTGTGAACGTTGTTACCTTTTTTTATCGATATTGGTGTCGCCTCGAAACCTTCATCTCCAGAACTGCCGTATTGTACAGTTAAGATATACTGCTACATGACCAGCATACCTGTCATTGTACACGTGTTCACAGAGTAAAATAGTACACCATTTAAAAAGGACGCTCAACTTTATGTTATCTGTTTTGGGCAAGTGGGCGGAGCGTAGAAATTCTTAACGTAAAGGTGCCAGTTTGTAATAGGTCTTAACATTGCAGAATATTCTGAGTTGCGAAAAAGATATTTGCGTGTATGTTTACTGATATGAAAATACATTAAAACATGCAACACGCACACATATAAATACATTAAAACATGCAACACGCACACATATAAATCATATAAGACAATGTTAAGCCATCATCTGCATTATGCTAAGCTTTAATTGATAGTATTGAGAAAGCTCAGGCTCCTCTTCCCGCTTTGCAGTGATAAAGTTGAAATTTCATGTTTGATTGACTCTCACTGTTTAATTTCCTGCTTTAATAATGAAAGCAAAATCGAATTGTATTCATACCAACCTTCGGGGGTGTTAAGTTATTGTGGTAATTTCACCCTTTCCATAATATAACAATAACAAAATTGCAGCAGACGACTTGGTTAACATCTAGGATGGAAAGTTGACTCATATTATTACAAAAGTAGAAATTGATCATTAAAAGCTGTTTTCAAAAGTTGTCTGCTGTAAATGTGTCATAATATGTCTGCAAGTATGAAATGGTTTAATACCGGATCACGAGTTTGTATGATATTATTGTCGTCGTGGTGTAAATACTTTTTGAAAGACGTTTAACGGCAATATCATTCAAACCAGACATAAACTCGCACGCTCATATACGTACATCGATTGTTTTGGGTTTACTTTTAATGATATTGGTTTAACTGGAAACACACGTCATTCAGACGTCGATAATGGGGCAGCGCTAGCCGATTGTGTTTTATTTACCAGGTCACAAAACTCTGGCGGTCAGTTTACTTATGTCGTGGCCTGGTTAATATATCACACGTCGAGTCATGTGGAAAAGGGCATTGTTACATCTGCTAACAGTGAATACCTCGGAAGTCTTGTAGATACAAACAATGTCGCAAAAACATTCACTCTCCGTCCGTCTCCTCTAATACAAGTCGATTAATGATAACCTTATTTTCGTTTAAAATTATTCGACATACATATTTAAGATATCCTTTTATGAAGACAGTGATGAGTCCAGAAAACCAATTAGTAGGTTAAATACCAATAATTAACCGATAATTTACCTTTATTATGCAAACCAGTCTTAGGTACAACATGCAAATTATTTAAGAATAGAGTTTTAGGGAAAAGGTAGATGTGGCTTCTGACAAAATAAGAATTGTTTCACCACTGAGTTCATTCCCGTTACTCGTTAGAATGCATTCAACAGAGGAATTTATTCAGCGAGTTAGGGTCAACCAAGGTGAAGAATTATCGCGCACTAAAATCACTGGTTGGTCCATTTGATTAAAAGTACTTATATATATGGTTCCAGGAAGCAAGCTATAATTAATTCAATTTACCAGCAATTACGGGAAATGCCTCCGTTTGACACAGTATTAGACGAAAATGTCTAGCGAGAGCGAGTGCGTAATACGTCAAATACGTCTCCTATTATCCAGACTTCCAGATTGTAGTCAAGGCTGATTTGTAATAATGGACATGTCCAGCACTCCATTTGGAAAAATCAATAACAGATTTAAGGAATACAAATATAAAACTGTTGAGTTGGGTATCGAACATACAGTATATAGTCTGGTCAACTTGCCCAGATGCGCCGACTGTCCTGACTCTTATACTGGTGGTGCGGGCTTCACACAATCGGATCCAGCTGTAAAAGGGTTAATAACTTATTAATTGCTGACTTGGACGTACTTTAGAAACGGCGCTCCATTATCATGAGCCCTAGGGTATTGGTGCCATGTGTCCTCATAGCTCTAGGTCACCCGCCTCTGTGCTCTTTGCTGATAATTTACAGAAGAAAGTTCTGAGAACTTAAATATACGGGCAGATCTTCATCTATACAAGTCATTATAATGTGAAATTTGGTTTTCCTGGAGCACGGCTCATTTGTGTTTACATGTAACTAATGTTGTTCATGTATATATTTGCTCACTTTCCTTTGTAACTCTTTTGTATCGTTCAGTAATATATACCATTACTGATATAAACTGTATTTACAAAACACATCAATTAGTGACGACACCCGGAGACAGGGAGTGTTATACGTGACAAGAAAATGCCTAGCCTGTCTATCATTTACACAGCTTAAATCAAAACTAATTTGTACGAACGGTATAATTTGCGTATTATGGATAAGTTTGATGTGTGTTTTTGTGAAGCTATCAAAATACGTACGGTGTAATACATTCTTATTAATGACGTCCGATTTATTGGCCCATTTGTGTGGGTGTTATTTATTACTTTTCGTATTATTCATTTGTTGATGTATATACACATGTTACTATATTAATTATATACTTACGTTTCGGAAGTCTAATGACTTCTGTATGTATTTGAAAGGAAATACTACTGAAATAATATAGAAATATAAGTAATACATTATCTAAGTTAATTGACTTCTCCACACAAGAGATTAACTGGGAATAAACAGAGAAGTATCAAATCTGATCCATGGTCAAGTTGTGAAACCCTTAAATCACTAAATGACAGAATAACTTGTGAAAGTCATTAAAAGCAATGAATGTGCAGAAGAACTAGTAACACATGTGATTTATCAGAACATTTCAAAGGATTATTTGTGCCCTGTTTCTTCTTTCCTTAACTCGAGTCTATCTATTCTGGTTCTAAAGGAACTCATTATAGTTTCCAACAATGAAGCTTTTAAAAGCTGCATTAATTCCAAACTAAACCGATATATAGATTTGAATATTCCATTTATACACTGAATTTTTGTGAAAGAATCTTAAACATTTGTTCATGTAATTAAAGCAATTCGATAAAATAATATAGATCTAAGAATTTTAAATTTTTAACAAAAGAAAAACATAAAACAGAAACACGTGGGATTTCTTTGGTACTTTTTTCTTTTCAAAATTGACATTCATTATTTTTAAAAACGACTGAGCTTTCCAATAATGAAAGTCGATGAAGAGACACAAGTCTCGACTTTAACGTTGTAGCGTTTGTCGCATTCACATTCTTAAAGGTGAAATGTGCGAAATTTGAAGTTATTTTGTCGCATTTCCCACTCTAATATCAGTATTTCAAGCATCTTCAACGATGGTAACTTGCAACAAGAGGGCCATGCTGGCCCTTGATCGCTCACCTGAGTTATGTCGAGTAATTTTTCATGAAAACGATAATAAGTAATTTTGCTGTCAGGTAAGCTAACCCAAGGGGCCAAAGAGGACCGGGGTCCAATTCCACCATCATTCCTTAGCGCTAAGTAAAACCTAAATAAATAAAAAGTATTTCGTCATTCTTGATTCCCTTATAAAACTGCCTAAATATGTAATTTCTTATAAAGTTTTGTTATCGGCAAGGGAATTATTTATGTCAACTTAGTCATTTATTAAACACACTCCATCATTCATGTTTTATAAAATGTTAGGGAAACAAAAATGATGAAATGTGCTTATAAGTATTTAATATTAGTGCTAAGTAAGGCATGTAGCCAAAAGACGTTAGGTTTTAACCTATTTGATGCACACAGTCTCAGTATTCAGTAGTTTTGTGCTAGAGGCTTAGACTAGAGAAAGACATACAGTGGCTCGCATTCAGGGACAGTATATAATGTACTTGGACAAGGCACATTTCATAACCTAGTTCTGGGTTTAACATATGGATCATATGTAAGTGATCCGTCAACTTGCTGGAATCGAATTACAGGTACAAACCGACATAAAAGCTAAATTAAACAAAATGAAAATTTGTTAGGATAAAGCTACTAATAGTACAGGAGTTATACCCGCGACATATATATAAACGAAGTATTGTAGTATTGCACGAATTCATAAAATTGTCTGGATCAATCCAGGAAAAACGTTTTGGTTTTTTAGCCATTTTGTTCCTAAGATATACATTGTTGGATGTAACACTATTCAATTGAGTATATACTTTTAGAAAGTGCTAATTTGATTAATTTAAAATGCAAAGATTTAGCCGGTGTCTGTCTTAAAATCGTCATCAGAGCACAAGTGTATTTATAAAAACGCATCTAAAATAAGCTGGATGGATGGCAGAAAATAGAATATTTTGTTATTTACCTTTAGAAAAACAAAAAACGATATACATGTATGATAGCTAAAACTTAATTACGACTAGGACATGAAATTAAAGAAAAAATGCAAGTGCCGGTATAACTATTATATCATTTAACAGTTTCTATTACTCTCACATACAATCGTCTTGAGATACTATAACCAGCCCTGTGTTCCATAGTCACAAAACTCAAAACCTGTTTTGCGAAACCTTTATAGGTTTTGTCGATATACCGTTCTTTAGTCGGTTAACCAAACATGTTCTACCTGTTTTCCATTCATAAAACAGGTAGGTTTCGTTCCGTTTGATAGGCATAGCTTAAACTGTTTATGTTGTGTTTACTATGGAACACACGGCAGTAGAACGGTACACTGTTAGATATTTGCTTTGAATTCAAGGCCGTAGCGCCATGTATAACACGTTTTATTTCAAAGTCATTATCAGTTGACCAAAAAACGCTTTAATTGACCTAAAAACGGACACATATTGATTATAGCCTCGTTTCTTCATTCACAGACCCGAAATCATAGTTGACAATATGAGGGCCGCGGATTGACAATGTTAGTTACATATAGGAGCATTTTCTTGATGAATATAAATGTTTTATTGAAAAGTAATGAAAATGATTACAAGTGATTATAAATTTTCTTTTTCACTGCAATTGATACACTTTTGAAAAAAGGATTTTAGTGATCTAATGTGCTCACCCAGCGTCCGCCGTCCGTCCATCGTAAGTTTAAATCTTCTTCACTGAAACCACTGGTCCGATTTCAACGAAGCTTTACAGGATTGTTCCCTAGGCTGCCCTCGTAACAAATAATCAAGGGTTTAAATTATATGTAGAACTAGTGTTGCTGTGGCATCAGAATGACGGAAATTCACAAACTTAAAAATGCATCTGCGCCGAATACGCTTGTTGACTTCCAAAATAGCTTGATTGAACTGTTCTTTGAGTGACCCTCTACAACAAATAGTTCAAGCCATATTAAGTTGTGAAGAATATGGTAGCCAGGGGGATTCAGAAAGGGCGCAACATGACACAACTATTGGATTTCATTCTGATGAAAGGGTTTGTCTAATTTCCAGATCAATTGGTAAACCTATTGCCTAAGTGACCTTTACACAATTGGTAAAATCCATATTAATTGGCTAAAAGACATATCAACATGGCGGCATCAGAAAGGAGATAAAATGAATGTTAAGCTTGAAGTGACATCTCTTAATCCAAAGTACTAATTTCAACAAAACTTCACAGGAATGTTTGAGGAATAGTCCACTTTCTAAAATGCCCACAGCTTTAAATTATAAGGTAAAACTTTGTTGCTGCGGCATCAGAAAGGAAGCGTGGTCAAATGCCATATATTTTAAAATTTGTTTCGTCTCTATCAGCGTGGCGGTTTCAAAGATAATTAACTAGGTTCTAATGTAATGCTTTATTTTTTGTTGGTATAATCCATATCAATTGGTTGAAAAACACATGGTGACCAGGCGGGATCCAGAATACAACTGTATTAATCCATTCTTCCGAAAGTTCTTGTTAGATTTCAAGATAATTAGTTGAATTGTTCATTTAGTGATCCCCTACATAAATTGTACAAGTCATAATGAATGGATTGAAAACATAGACAGCAGGTGGCAGCAGAAAAGTGGTACAATGAACTGATCCTATAGGATGCAGTATTAAACTAATCAGTGCTAAATTACCTCTAATACGTTCTCTACATTCACGTACATGTTACTGTAGCCATTGTCGGATTTCTATGAAGACCATCTTTGATATGAAATATGAAACATAAAATTGTCTGCGACTGAATGACGATCGATGCAGATCAAGATATCAAACAAACTTCGTGTTTTATCCACGATCTATCGAAATGCTCTAAAGCTGGTGTTAGAAGAGCACGATTCTTAAAGAATCGGTCCGCGCAGGCTGATCTGAGCCGATATATTACGTAGAGGCCATATTGTTGGTTTTCTCGCGGGACGGATCATATGATCCTAATTTATGGTGTCGTTAAAACAGTTATATCTGAATTACAGTTATATAATTTTGAGTTATTGTTAATTGAAGAATTAAAAGAAGCTATAAACGAAATTAATGCATAACATAAAATGGAAAATCACCTAAGCCTAAGCAGACTTTCTGGTACCATCGAAATACTTGTCGATTAAAATTGGTTTGCTATCTTTGTTTTTTGCATAAACTACAATAATTGGAAAACAAAAATGTAATTTTAATCAGTTATGGTTGAAACTGTCGAAATAGTTCGGTCGTCAGACAATTGGGTAAACATTTCTTTTAAAGATAGAAATTTGATGTCTTTCTGAAATACTTGTAGACGAGTAAAAAAGCATATGATGATATTTTAATATAAAGGGAAGGAAATTGATCAAAATATAACCGATCCCCGTCCTGTATCTGATATCTTATCGTATATACTTTCAGTATAAAGCCACGTTTCGCGCGTTTGAAATAAGCACATTCATAAAGATGATAACTTTCTTATTGCATTAATCAATCTCGACAGGGTAATGAATAAACCATTTCGAATTAAATTATAAAATTTTAATAGAGCAAATTGTCGGGAGATGATAACCAGGTGACTGAAAAATCCCTTCTTAATATAGGCAACACAACATTTATGGTTTTTGTTTAGATTTAAAAAATGAATTACTCATCGAACTTTCACATGACAAACACTGGATTAACCACTGTTAGAGGTTTCTGACTTACCTCTTCCAAATAACACCCTTCTTTAAAGAAATACGAGAAAGAAGACTACATAATTTGTCTGTATCTATCTATTATTTGCATAATTCAATCTTATGGACTGACATAACTGAATGCATATTTGTCATTAAAACGGGCATTTGAAATGTACACATAATATTGATATGTATTTGCGGATTAAGAAAAAAGCAGATATATCAACAGATATTTGAAGAAAAAAACAACTAAAATCTCAATCCAAACGGTGACAGGACTTTTAACAGATGTTTTATAGCCAGACTAGTACACACTTTATTGAAACAATGCACATTCTTATAGTGATTGTTTAATATATTCATTCGGAAATTTTAAAAGTCCTCTGCTGCAATTTTTTGTATGGGAGAAGATTGCTGGAACTGCAATATATTTCAATTTGTATAGACGATTGAAGAAAACTCGAAACAGCAGTTAAAGTAATATACAAAGGTTACAGCTGAACCTGATTCAAAATAATTCGATTTTAGAGCGAAACTAACTATGTTAGTTTAGATTTAGGCTACTCGCTAAATCTGATTGAAAAAACGTACATGAATGAATACTGTTTGGGGCAACGTTCTTCTCTAATATTAATTGACATTCCCTCCGCTGGCATATATTTCATTCGCGTGCTTATCACATGGCGTTGCGTCCCTATTCATAGAAAATTGTGGTTTTTGTGTCACCAATAATTCCAAGATTACATACATAAATCTACAGAACATTCATATAAAATTATGATCATAACTCACAACCGAAAACCATCTGGTGGGCAATATGAATCTCGCATCAGAAGCATGAAACATTTGTGAACATGTGCATTGATGTAACTTGATCGTCGTCCTCATAATCTGCTTTCAAGATTGGTTTCTCAATACGGAGCATAATATGGCGTCCGTATTGTTATTTTACTTTAATGTTTTATGGTCCTAATATTAATCTGTAAGATATATTTGTTAAAAGTCAAAATATGGATCGTGATTATCGAATCTCTTTATCTACCAATATACAACACTGGTGAACGATTAAATATGTTCATACTAGAACCGCTGCTTACCAATATCTATACCATACTTTTATGCGAGGGTGATCCAAAAGTAATAGGACTTCTGTATTATTGGGCTGTTAGATCACCCGAGCACGACATACTCAAGTTGACCTATTGTGATCACATTTTGTATGCCGCCCGTCGTGAGTTATCACAAATTGCCATGTTAACACTCTACAGGCAATATTTTAAATACACTCCCTATGAAAGGTTATGGGAACGTACACCCCTATCAAATATGTGCCTAGTTCGAAACATGGTCATGTGAAGTCAAAGACTAGGTCACAAGGTAAAATTGGAAAAATGATCTCATTTTGAGTGATATACCATTTGACCTTCGTGATTAATTTATGCACACCTGCACGACAACTCGTGATATAAGAGCCGGTATATAACTCAAAATGAGATATATTTCATCTCTAGCACTTTTTTTATTACTTAAAGGGATACAACTTAGGGGTGGGGGTGGGGTAGGGGAATATGTTTGTATATATGACGCTGCCTTTCTTGGTAAAATCACGTGTAGACTGTTCTATCTTTACTCCCAGTTGTCTTTGTTTTGGAAATATTCGATTTTTTTAACTAACAAAACATTTTGAAATCAGTTTTATTAACAGTCTATGATCATTTTATTTTTGATATACCTTTTTCATATACTCATCATGGGCAATTTGTTACTAACACAAAGTCTTTGACCAGTAAACAGTATGCTGTTACATGGCACGTGCCTCTGAAATGTTTGTCATGCACGTGGATGATGTCATTTAAAACAATTACGTCACCGTTATAAATCAACTTTCCAAACAGCATTTACAACACATTCATAAAATGTCAAGCCCAACGTAGTAGCACATGCGCACTAAGAAACGTTGTATGAAAAATACGCGGGAGGATATTTCAAAAGCCAAAATAGTTCCGGAAGTTCAGAGTGATATAACGTGTGATACATGTATATCACGCTCAAATCCCTCTTTGTGTATAGAAGAGAATTTGTCAATAGTGTTAGAATTGAAGGTATATAATGTTATTATTGTTAACTCTCTTAAAGTCTCGATTTAAATATAAAATGCACAATTCGTAAATTGGTCATGTCGTGTCAAAAACTAGGTTACTAGGTCAAATTTGATTTGTTTTTATCTTGGTAACAATTTATAGACCACAGCGTTTGGTTTAGCGGTTTGAAACTTTGTCAGAGTGTTTGTCTTTAGGATATCTAGGCCAAGTTTGAATATGGGTAACTGTCAGTTTAAAAATTAGGTCACTAGACCAAATTGAAGAACAATCTTGTTTACACTCCAATATAGGTCCCATTTTAAACTTAAGAACGTTGAAACTTGTTCAGTTAAATGGTTTTGCTGATGTCTAGGCTAAGTTTGAATATAGGTATTGTCTTAAAAAACATAGGCCACTAGGCTAATTCTGAGAAAATATTGTTTAAAATCTAAAAATAGCATTTGACTATATAATGATATAGAGTGAAATGCTATTTTTAGATTTTAAACGAGACTGGCACCTCTGATTAACATTCTAGAAACCGCATTGTTTGTTTTGGCAGGTTAAAACTTTGTCCTGATGAAATCTAGAATAAGTTTGAATATGGGTCATGTCCGGTCAACAACTTTATGACTAAGCCGTATTAAAGGGAAATTTTGTTAACATTCTGAAAGCCGTATTCTTAACTTGAACATGTTGACATTTTATCATAAATATTGTCTTGATAATATTTAAGACAAGTTCGAATATGGGTCATGTAGTGTTAATGTCACTTAGCAAAATTGAAAGGGAAATCCTCTTAACATTCTAGTATAAGCTTACTTAACCGCCAGTGAGTTATTTTGATTTACTATGTGGTTGGCATAACTCATGCGAGCGATCCAGGTCAATCCTTGCTCTCTTGTTTAATTACAAATTAGCATTTTAAGCAATACATATGATCTTTTTTAAAATTCAACATATTTCTCGCATACATGACGAATATTGGAATTATTCATTGACAAACATGAACGTGTCAGATTATTAATATTTACAGTAACTTAATAAGTAACTTGACTTACATATCATCAAGACAAACATTCTGATAAAGTTTCAACATGCTCAAGATGAAAATGTGGCCTCCAGAGTGTTAACAATATTTCCCTTCAATTTGACCTAGCGACCTAGTTTTAGACCTCAGATGACCCAGTTTCGAACTTGTCCAAGATGGAGATGAATGTTCTGATAAACTTTCATGAAGATTAGATGCAAATTGTAGCCTATAGAGTGTTAACAAGCTCAAATTCTGACGACGGACGACGGACGGACGTACTCATGAAATGTATTTGTGGGGTTATTTCTTTTGTTTGAAACTTGTGGGTTGCAACCCACAAGTATGCTATTCATTCCGTAATTATCCCCCTTTTACGGAATGAATAGCATTAATATGCAAATAAGATACCCGTTATAAAACAAAAACAATAAATATTTATCTAAGTGTCTTTGTAAGGGCGGAAGTCTTCAAGAGTGAATACGGCCTCAAAAACTATAAACGTTTAATCTGTACTCAGGATTAGTGTTCAAGTATTATCGAAAGTCTTTTTTGGAGCATAGAGTTAATTTATGAGCACTGAGAACTTTCTCAGAGTTTTATTATTTTGGACCCTGCAGATCACGATGAAGTGCTTAATATGATACTAGCCTATTCACACAGCATTATTGGCGTCAGTGCTGTATCTGTTCTATTGGATTTTTACGCAGTTTTTAACATTATTCTTGATAAGTGAGTTAACATAGCAGTAACAAGGCTAGGAAATGTCCATTGCCTAAGGGCATTCCACCAAGACCGCCAACTGGGGATTAAGACCGAGACCTCCGGTTTCATTTCCCCTTCGCTAAGCCCCACTGCTCTGAGGGAAGCAACTTCATTGTAATAACATGTTTTTTTCTGTTAATAAACTAAATACCTAAGGGTCTCCTAAATTCTTGAACAGAAGCATTAAAATAAACTACATTGTCGAGTACTAAATGCATCGATTGTGGCAGACATCTCAATTGACTGCTTATACAAATTCGTGGGAAAAAATAACGAACATAATGACGCCAGAATCTAAGGTAGATTACCAAGTCAAAAGGCTCTACGATATATATAATACGCTTGAAGCTAGTCAAGGATTAATAAGAGTCTACTAAAACAGATACATACTGATCTGGATTTCCCCCCAAGAAACAAAACAATTATCATGGGAATCACGTTTTGATAAGACCGGAGACATAAATTAAGCGAACACAATCTAATAAAATCAGCATATTTCTGTACGTATTGTACTTGGGGGATATTGAGAGCATCGTCACAGCAAAACCGACCGTCGTGTTAACCATTTACCACCTGCAGACGCATTTTGACTTAATAGCAGCAGACGACTTTTGAAAACATTGTGGCAAAAGGTGAAATTGCTCATGATGAGCAATTTCTCCTTGGCCCTAATGTTTTCAAGTTTATTTGACGATTAAGCTATCTTTTATGGAGATGTTTCAGGTTTTCGTCACTATGTTTCAAAGTCGTCTGCTGCAGATTTGTTGTATGTGGGAAACGGTAAATCGTAACGATAAATGAAACATAAATCGTGATCAGCGTGTTTCTCGTAGTCGACCCCTGTTCGCGGTCAAAGTTTACATAACAGACAAGTTGTTATGATGGTGTTAGCCCTATGAACTAATATAAGTACAGGTACCAGTTCTAGTTCGAGTGATTCTTGTGAAAGTTAAATCTGAATACACCCATAGGGTAGTATTCGTTGTTAAGACACATTGCTTAGCCCAGTACTTTCTAGTTATTCAGAGATTGTTCATTAGTCTATTGTCGCCGTGAAATAACTGTTGAAGGGTTGATACGGTGTTAATCAATAATAAACCAAACAAGGCTGTGAACATTTTGAACACAAAACATAGTTTAGTATTGTCTGTAAAAGGTACTGATAGACAGAAGAGTTGCGAGCTCTCTTAAACGAATATTACAGTAATAGACATGTGCTGAGTTTTTGGCAAATGAGTAGAAAATGTAAATTGCCTTAATTATCTCGTTTGGGCAACTTATTTTCCATGGCAACTATCGACACCTTTAGGCAGACAAGTACCAGGAACTTCTATGCAAACTGGCTTATATAGATTGGGTTGTCGTTAATCGCAGCATTAGCATCATTATTATAGTTATAAATAATGTGTTGTAATAATAGTAGTATTATTCATAGTAGTAATGGTTTGATTTTATGTGGTGTTTTTGCCGCTTTCAATATAATCTCAGTCATATCAAGGTGTACATGGGTAAATAACTGTTACTGCTGGAAAGCTAAAACAGACACCTACGTAACAGTCGTAAATCCGTCCCTGAAACACTGATCGCTAAGGAGAGAAGCAATAATGGTGTTAGTAGCAGTAGCGATGGTTTAGTAGTAATTGTAGAATTAATACTAATAGTAGTAGAAGCAGCAAACATAGTAGTAAATATAGTAGCGTCCCAATCATAGTTATTGGAAAAAGTAAATCCTCGACCATTCTACTATAGACATCTTAATAAATAGTTTTATCGTTATGAGCGAGTAATTTCTGTGATCATTAAAAAAAACACCCAGCATATTGCATTTTCGTCTGACAATCTTTCAGTGGCCTTGCCTATATTGCATATTTAATGTGACTGTAGAAGCTCAAACAAACACGTTTAATTCTCTACACACGCTATGAAATAAAAGCTCTGACTGATTGTATATGTCTGTCTGTATGTCTGTCTGTCTGTCTGTCTCTCTCTATCTCTCTCTCTCTCTCTCTGGCTTTATCTCTCTCTCTCTTTCTCTTCCTCTTTCTCCATCCCTCACTCGTACCACACCTTTCGGTATTCAACTTTCTGTAGTCTAACTGCTTACTCTCGGAATTAAAGAAAGCCTTACTGTACTTAATCAGTGGTTTTATTTTCTCTTGCCTGTATACCTCAACGTTATATAATCTGCAGACAGTCATGTTCATTTGTTCTAGCATTTAATTTTAGTATTACAGGAATAAATATGACGTAGACAGCCATCAAATCCAGCATAAAACTTGTCGGGCAACGTCTTCTGAAAACTTCACCCATGTTTCACGACCACGAAATATACAGATCCCCCTGCGCCCCATTAAGCTAGACCCGGATCTTTCCTAGTATTCATCTAGACGTACAGACATTGCAGAACCGTATTGAGAAAGCAAATGACCACTATCATGTTCTTTAATCGAAATGTGTTTACTTCAATACCTCTGAATGGAGGTTTTCTGGTAACTCGGCTCACACAACAGTAAAGGATCCCGCACAGACAAATAATGAGTAGTGAATTCCAGACATCATTACACGGCCGGCAGGGGAAAAGGGTGTTCGCTCTACAAGCTACTAACATACTCCGAAACTCTATACAACTGAAACTATATTTGAGTCTGAATACTTGTAAACTATTCACGTCACACAAAAGTCGACAATGGGTTTTGAATTATTGGTACTTACTACTAAATCCCGTGCTTGTTTACATATTTATTTTGACATTTACGTTTACCGGCTTCCGTGATGTTTTTACGAAATGTAGAAGTCCAGAATGTCGGTTTTGCTGTTGCATGTCGTAATTGTTTTCTGTTATAAAACCAAATTATCATTCATTAGACTTCAGCTTCAAACTTTACTTAATTATTATTTGTTAACTTTAATTAACGATTTAGAAACCCAGCTTTTTACTTAAAAAAAAGAAATAGTACACTTATTTAGTTCGTCTACCTTTCTATTGTGTCTTCACCTTAAGATTATGATTTCATTGACAAACATTTTATCTTTCTTTCACCCGAAATCAGTATATTGTTTTGTTGCCCTTTAATCCGGAGAACATATTTTGTCAATTAGTGCTTATGTGTCAACAATTTTCAGCTCCGTTTATAAATTTTATAATTTCATTATATATAATGGTCCTGATTTCAAGGGATGAAGCAAAATTGAGCTGAGTCATATTTGCAGTACTAATGCCTCTCCGTTTCGGACATCGGTCAATTTTACTTTGGCGATACGCAAGAAGGGCTTGATTTTTTAGATTTTCGTCAAAAGATACATTGACTAATATATAACACGAATACGGGTGTTCAGTGTCACTGAACACAGACTCCTCAACATATCGGGTGGTCTGAACTAACTATATGATTCGGGCCGCGCCATAAAAACGACCTTGCGTACAGTGAGTAGACTGAAGATCCGATATAAACCGGAAAATGATCATTTACTTATCAGAAATGTTCTATGCACTATATATATACAGTCGAAGAAGAGTCCGAAAATCAACAATTTTCAGCTCCGTTTATAAATTTTATAATTTCATTATATATAATGGTCCTGATTTCAAAGGATGAAGCAAAATTGAGCTGAGTCATATTTGGAGTACTAATGCCTCTCTGTTTCGGACATCGGTCAATTTTACTTTGGCGATACGCAAGAAGGGCTTGATTTTTTAGATTTTCGTCAAAAGATACATTGACTTATATATAACACGAATACGGGTGTTCAGTGTCACTGAACACAGACTCCTCAACATATCGTATCTCCAGACAAGACTCATGCTTATTTAATCCAACTCCCCCACACCTAGGAAAATATTCGTATTAAACCACCTAACCGGATCCAGATGTTTATTCAGATTCAGAAACACACCAAGTGCTCGGCGAATGCCAGCCGACTCAACCAAATACACTATAGGCTCGAACATACCCTACGCACCAATTTACTTAACATACCGATCACTCGGTCATATGATAGGGTAAGACGATTCGATTGAATACCCGCAGCATATGGTTAGATGTATTGAAATCAAAGGTAATGTGTCTCAATAGCCTGTTTGCTCCTCTTAAAGTAAGCCTCTTATGGAAAAGGGGAAAAAACACGTCTTCAAAGGTTAGACAATTCCAAGGATGGTTTCCAAATGAAATGAAGTGTTTATTGTTGCATTTCAAGTAGTAAAAATGACGGACAACTCACTTAATTTTAGAGCCTTTTCAAAAAAGCCTTCGGTCATTTACGACAATTAATGAAATAAATTAGATAAGCCCATCCGTGTTTATTTATCTAAACGCATAACGTTTACCTAGAACAAATATGCAATTAGCTGTAGAAGTATACACATTCAGATCAGAATGTGCGGACGCCCAGATTGATCTTGATTTAGATTGCTCGTAACCGCCTTCGGGTTGATATATCTGGATCTCCGCTCTCTTGTTCACATATAAAGATGCTGATTTTTATTTGTATAGACCATCTATACAGCTATCTTAATTGAAATAAAGCAATTTAAGAAACATAAACATCAGCATGAATAAGATTAAGGCTAAGCGCTTTGTTAATTGACTGCTAATTACAATGGCAAAGCCCTTTTAGACCTTTTCAATACGGGTGGTCTGAACTAACTATATGATTCGGGCCGCGCCATAAAAACGACCTTGCGTACAGTGAGTAGACTGAAGATCCGATATAAACCGGAAAATGATCATTTACTTATCAGAAATGTTCTATGCACTATATATATACAGTCGAAGAAGAGTCCGAAAATCCTAATGATTTAATACATATGAAATTGTATTCTGATTTTTCAGATTCGATTGGCTCATTTTGTTTTTAACTTATCTGTGGCTTCCTGACTTCGGGATTACGGTTTAGGCAAGACTGATATCTAAAAATGTAATTCTAAATTTGCATAATTAATTTCATGTTATCATATAATCAAAGAGCTGAAGGTACTCAATTGTTGATTGTCAAGAGAAAAGTTGTATTTCTGACTAACATAAAGGCATGTACAGCATATATCCCTATTCCTTTTCATTGTTTAACAACTATTGACCAAGTGTTTCTATATCAGTTTATAAAAAACAAACATTGTGATCGTAAGGACGTAATGTGAACAAGCTAGTTCAGGCGGAGTACATAGTGTTACATACTAAATATCAAATCCCCGGCTTGGCGCAAGTTATTCCTATCTATATAAGTCTTAGGAAATTGTGTTACTCTCGGGATAAGAGTAGTGTAATAACCTACAAACACAAGTTTTAAACAATCTTGGTACGACCACCAATCCATGTTACACACTAAACTTGTAGGATCTTTGCCTCAAGAGTTGTGGCAGGTCTACAAATTATATCTTCAAAACTGAATCATCTCTAGAATACCAATCGTAACGTATAGATGAAATTCTCGCTGAATAAACATAATGTAAATCTCAAGTTTAAAAAGTCAAATTGCAGTGACTTAAAACCTGAGCAGAAATGGACATAAATCCTGTATTCTGAGGTGCGTTCATTTGAACCTCGGGGAACAAGCGTCAATTTTACCTAGACATCACAAATAATGATGAAGTGCATAACATTTCTGACATTCTGACATATTCAGTTGATATCTTATCAAGCCTTTGAAAGAGTTTCGCTTCTAAATCTGAATGCGCTCTGAAGGAAATTTGCAATATGGTAGATTTCAGACTTGTCTCCTAAATAATCATTTGAGGAAGCATATTCGCAAAAGAAGCGAAACCAATCTTCAAGAACGAAAATATGTTTATCAGGACAGATAGAGCTTAAACGGTCATTTATTGGCATTGAAGGGTGTCTACCTCATTATATCATAAGGTCGTAGTTAGACTATCCTAAATTACTTTATACTCTGCGTTATTTGAGTTGCTGTCACGAATGCGTTGTTATTTTTAGTAAATATATATTCGTTACATTTGTCTTATGAAATTAATTCGAACCTAACCCGAGGCAAGAACAGGAGCTGTTTTTTAACAAGTTTGTGTTACCTGCCTGAGTCAAGCATTTACATATGAAGCAATGCTTCAGGTATCAATGGTTTTCCAAGCAGGTCACTTATAATCAGTAGTTACTAGTTAGCCATGTAAACTGTTCAAAGAGGTTCACGTCCTCATTCCCTTAAACAAATGGTTCGGATATATTTCTTGCTAGATAACAATAATGTTTAAAACATTTTATATGCACTTGTTCAACCTTATCGTTATGTATATAAACCTATGATTAAGACCAATATCATAGAATAGACTTGACAATTGCATCAATAAATGTGTAAGGATCTAAAGGTTCTAGTCTTCCATGCAAACAGTGAAATCGAAATAAGTTATAGAATGATATAATGCTTAATATTACAATGTTTCAAATGTTGTTGTGTTTTGTCCGAGAACATATATCTAGATTAAGACTTATATATGTAGTAGATGAACATAACTGTTTTATAATATCGAAATGCCTTTGTAATGTATCGCCAGTATCAGAACAAGTTGCAATATCGTCTACAAACATTAGGCGTGTAACTCTTCAATCAATCAATGTGTAGACTAAAACACCAGGATCTTCTTTTGAGTTAGGCAGTAAAACAAAATCATTGATACAAAGAGAAAACATAATCATGCTTCTATTGCCACCCGTTATGATAGATACAATATATTTATTTCGCAATCTAGGTCACAGGCCCATTAAACATCATAATTGATAAGAATAAACAACAAAGAGTAATGAAATATATTATAACACTAAAATGTGAAGCTGAGAAAGAACTAAGATATTGAAAGAGTCTGGCTTCTTAGTTTGAATGCGCTCTGAATGAATTTTGCAGTATGGTATACTTAAGACTGGATATTTGTTTTTAATATTGCATACAATTTGTCTAGAGTCCTTTTATCAAGGATATGTTAAAATAAATGACTCTTAAATCGTCATAAGTAGGACATTCGTACAAGAAGTGAAACTCATCTTCAATAATGTACATATTTTTATCAAGACATAAAGGGCAAACACGGTCATTTCTTGGAATCGATAGGTGTATTCTCCTTTCTAACATAAGGTCATGGTTAGAGCGTCTAAAGTTACTATATATCCTGCGCAAGAAAAAGGTAAAAATGAATTTAAATATCTTGGTTTCTATTCATAATGTTGTCCTTTTCCCGCATTGTTTTTATGCATAAACCATTATTGTAAGTAGCAGTCTTGAATGCGTTGTTTAATAGAGCATCGTTAACTATGTCTTGTGAAATCCATACATACCCAAAGCCATGCATAAACAGGATATTTTTATACAGGTTACCTGCCTGATCAAGGAGTTTCAATATCATGTAGCAGTGCTTCGGGTACCTATGGTTTAATATGCGAGTTACCTTTAGCCAGTATTGAATAGGAACGTAAAATGAACAAAGAGGAAGAAAACAAATGGTTCTGATGCTTCTTTTGCTAGATTACAGTGCTGCTTAAAACCTTTTATATGAACTCTTTCAACTTTATCAGAATACTTATAACTCCAAATTTGAGACCCGTAGCATAGAATAGGCTTAACAATAGTATCAACATATTTGAAAGCATCTAAAGGGTCTAGTCTTCCATACAAACGGTGAAATCAAAATATATAAAACGAGGATTTCATCGCTTGTTGTGACAATTTTTCTAATGTTTTTGTCCAGGAAAATGTAGAAGTGATATAACAACCCGGATATTTATAGAAAGGTACAGTCTCCATTTGTTTTCCTTTATAGTACGATTTAATCTCAGTCTATTTAAGTTTTACACCATTACGGAAAACACCGACTTTAGATTTATTTATATTAGGATTCATATGAGTGTATGAACAAAATTGATCGATAATATCGATTTGCCTTTGTAATGCACGGGCTGTATCGGAAAAAGTTGCAACGTTGTCTGCAAACATAAGGGCGTATAACTCTTCAACATTTTCAGAGTCAAAAACACCACGCTTACATTTGGATCTAAGCAGCAAAACAAGGTCATTGATCAAAAGAGAAAAAAGTATCGTCCTTCTAAAACGTCCTAGTCGTGTGTACTTGTTTTACAACTAAAATAGCTTGTTAGTTTATTATCAACTTTTACTCATGACTTAAACTGTGAGTACATTGATTGAAAAAACTTGAAAAAAAGTCCCTTGATTTTGTTTCATGTAAAAGCATCCCACAGTGTCCATTGTTGGAAACATCGAATGCTTTTGAAACATTAATGAATAAACAGTAAAGTCTTCCTCTCTTGTTTGATAAATACCTTTGTACTAATGACATTAGAATAAAATTGTTATCTGTAGTAGAATTTCCCGATCTTAACCCAACTCGCGATTCATCAATGGTGTTATACTCTTCACACCGTAAGGTTAATATTCTAGATAAAATATATACAAACACTTTACACAGAGTATCAATTAAGGAGATACCTCGATAATTATTAAGATCTGTTACGTTTCCTTTTTTGTGAACAGGTGTAATAATAGTATTACCCCAAACTTGTGGCAAATTACCTGATTCAAAAATATACTTAAACAAATTATTAAGATAAGGCAGTGTATATACAAGTGTGCATTTGTACATTTCAATACAGATTCCGTCTGAACCCGGTGCTCGATTGTTTTGTACATGATTAATGCTTAACATTATCTCATCGTCTGTGATTGGCTGGTTCAAAAATGAGCTATCGTTATTTGAAGCGATATGGTCCAGAAAAGAAATGTTGATACCATTACTTGTACTATCCAGTACATCAGTATTCAAAAGTTAATCGAAATGGTCGTACCAGTTAGTGCTGGCAATATAATTATTAGAGGTATATGAAACTTTATCAATTGTTCTGCATTGACCAGTACTTCTTTTTGTCATTTCTGAAATCGGCAATAAATTTGTTCACGCTGTTTACATAGCGCCTTAAATTTGCTACGTTTGATTTTGTAGTGAATTTGAGATCGGCTGAAGAGTTGGATCTCCTGAAATGGTAAAGAGCTTTAAGCTTATCACTTTTACCTAGTGTACATTGACTATTCCACCATGGGTTATTCCGATGTTTATAGCTATACTCTAGTGTTCTATATCTCATTACATCACCAGCACATTTATAAGTATCCAACAAATTTGTCAAGATTGTGGAAGTCTGAAAATCAGGAAGATGTATTTTGAAAGGAAACATACGTACTGTTAAATTTCTCCATGAACACATCCTTCAATTCTATGTTCCATTTTAATTTATTCCAAGCTGACATCTCTTGTTAATTTATGTTATCATTAAAAGTTGCACCGGCTTTATATAATGATAGTATACAACATCTGAATGGTCATTATAAAGAACCTTAAAATCATAATTATGTTTAAACAAAGACCAGGATGCAATCATGTAATCAACAATGCTTGCTCCATTGTTTGCTAAACAAGTAAAATTTCTATCGATATCACCCGAGAATCTACCATTAAGGAAATGTATGTCAAACGTACAACATAGCTCGATCAAAGTCATACCAGTATGTCTTTTGATACTCTTGCAATATTAAAGCTAGATGATAGATGGTGCATCTATACCTAATATATATGAGACATCATCCTCGGGTATAATAGTATAGATGTGTGTTTGTTCTCGAATTGAAGTCACCCGCTAAGAATAAGCAAGCATCCGGGTATATTGCATTGATCTGGCATATATGTCACCTAATAATTTCATGCCATTATTTTCAAATGCTTCATACACGGGAGAGTAAATATACAAATACGAGTATAAAATCATCAATATCTTTAAACTTCTGCCAATTAAAATACAAAACAATACAGTCTTTGGCATCAGATAATATACGATTTACATACTTTTCTTTAATCAAGAAATCCTTTACAAATACAGTAACGCCCATTGAAGCTCTTATTGCTGATTCTTTTTCGGTGTGACATAGTCCAATTATAAATAGCCTTGTAAGAAATGTGAAAATTGGTTTTGTTTAACTGTTTCATTCAGTCCAATACTATCATATTCATAGTAGAAAGTCTTAAAAAATCAAATTTGTTCAAACCTTCGAAATTCCAACAACATATGATAATGTTTGTTTGCTCATGATCTTTTACATTTTTCGGGTTAATGCTAGGTATTGTGTCTAGTAGCAAATTAGGATCTCGGTCGTTGATTTTGACTCGTTTTTGTTCGTGTTCATCATTTATAGATGTTTGTCCATTTATTATAAGTTTGTCATATCTAAGAAACGCATTCTTTGCAGTATATAAGGCTTGTTGGTGAAATGGTATGAGTGAATATCTATGCTTGCGAACTCGAGCACCACGAGCCGTATTAGGTGCCTGCTTTTGTACTAATCTGTTACGTTTAACAACGCCTTCCTTATCCTTAAAGAAGTACAATTTAACAATAAGAGGTCTATGTTTCATTTCGGCAGGCAAACAGTGAGCTCTTTCTATTTGTATTTTCGATTCGTCGATTTCTAGTTCGTTCTTAATGAATGTACGTATTTATTCCTCTGTTTGATCCCATGTTTCACTATCCGCCTCATCAAGCCCGAAGAATTTTAAGTTGTGTCTTCTAGACTGTCCCTCTAGCTTTTCACATTTATAATTAATATTAATTGGTGTAGTGCTATCCAGGTCAGCGTTATTGGCGGATTCGTTTTCTACCTCAGTATCATTACCATACTAAACAATCTTGGTGCCAGAACTTTCTGATTCTCTTTTTCCCTGGTTTCTGTCATGTGTAGATTCGAGTCAGGCGTATTATCATGTTCATATATGTGCCGAACCAGTCATTAATAGTTGTTTGGTTACAACTTTGTAAGCGAGTAGGACGCTAGAATTCTACAGGGAAACCATAGTCTTTAGCTTTACTTCCGCAGCTGATGCTGTTGCTGTAATCCTGTGCTGGGACGAAAAGACACTATTTAATCTGCCGCTGCCTCTATCCGCTTGGTTGTTATTGTGCGGGTTACGTCCAATGTCCTTTCCTCTTAGTCCAGGATAAACTTCAACACACTGACTCGCCAAAAGTAGAAATAAGAGAGTACGAATATATAGTAACTTAAATGTTTCATTCAAACTTATACCCATGCCCAGTACAGTAGAATTCGCCTTGGCAGGACGGGAGAAAGAACCAGTTCTGCAAGTCCATAACGCTATATCAACGCCTATAGTTAAGTCCTATGATTCTAGATACACTCTTATGTTAAGGGTTGGTTGAACATAATCGATACCTTATTGATACACTATCAATACATAAACAAATAAATGTACGTTTTATAGGTTTATGAGAAGTAGGATAATGTCATGGTTGACTTTCTACTCTTCCGCTCATTGAAAAATAGGTGTTTAACTATAAACATGTTTTATCCACTAGGAAAACCTCAATTAACCGGCTGGTTCATCGGTCGTTCAATTGTTGTTATCAATATCAAGTTTGAATATGGTACTTCTCTTAATTACGCCGTGGATTCCGTTTTCTTTCCAAGCCTTTAGGGAATATTAAGATAATATTTAAGGCAATATTTTGACCTTAGATATAAGCATCTGGATATTTTCCCACAGAAACAAACGACACTAATTTGGGAGTAGCTCCTGTCATCCCATATTAATTGACATTTGTCTTGCTTCTCTAAAATATAATGAAGTGAGACCCCAAAAGAAGATAATATGACAGCTTTGGTAAAATATATATATATTAACCTAAATGATACACAGAACATGTACTGGTATGTTTACTCGTCACTTCGCAAATTTAAGAAGAAGAAAAATACACACTGAAAGATGAAACGAACAATGTGAATTATTGCTGAAGTTTACATTAACAGTAATTATAAGATAAAGGATTTTAATTCATCTAAAAAAAAGCTTTAAAAAAACCTTAAACAAACTGCAAAAACGAATTATTTTGTTCTGCACGGTCCGAGATCGCATTTGACAATACATTGCTATTATGACTATCAAGAGCTATATTTCGAACTTTGGTGTTTCATAGGCGTTGACTGGTACCCTCTCTGTAAGACGAGCAATGTACATAGGAGGTCATTTGTTTAATCCCCCTTTGTTTAGAAGATTATCGATATTGACATCAGCGCATCGAATTTTAACTCTGCAATGAAACATTATTTATAGTTTGTTTTGTTGCATAACTCTGCGTAATATCGCTTCCGGTTAACGGACTGATTCAAAATCGAAATACACCAATCTGACGATTTCAATGAAGTAAGTACCCTTATTACATTTGCTTGACATTCGTTTACAAAATTGTTTTAAAACTAGTTCACAAAACTATTCATTTTTCATAATTAAGCAATGCGTATTGAGTTAATTCTTTCGATTTCGAGACGTTGATATGTAAGGAAAATTATCATGTACAGTTAAATGTGTAATTTGCATATTTTCAATATTTTCTTTAACAAGTGAATAAAGAAAATAGCCCAAATTCAAAATTAACCTCAGTGTCTGAACGTTCGATATGAAATACATTGCCTAAAAAAGCTCGTCCAATATGTGTATATTTTGTTAAAACTAAGCATAAATATAGGTTAATCAGAACTAAGTTGTATCTCGTTCTGAATTAACTATTGATGCATAGACAAGAAGTAAATGAGTCTGCATGCACCTAACACGATACGATTACGCAGACAATGACTGTGAGCGTACACATGCTCAGCAGAGTCTCACCATTCGCATATGCCATACGACGCCATTGCATCTCACGTGTATCTTTTTTTTTTCAAATGGAAATGTCATCTCAAGCTGAATTAACTACCAATTGTTTATTGATGCCGGCGAACTAAATAGTATAACGCTTTCATAAACAAAGAGGTCAAAAATAATATTGAGCTCCAAAAGCCTAATTTGACTCGCCAACCCTTTGTTGTGGGTACGCAAAAGAAATCGTCTCAATGTATTTTTCATATGTTCGATCTTTTTTTTAGTCTTGATGTGTTCATTTTTTCTCTTGTATAATACTATGTGTTAGGCATTCTGTTAGTATTCTATGTATTGTAATGCTCTTCGTTATTGGAGGAATAAAGAATAGAATATATATATATATTATAAGGGAAATAGTTTTAAAATTATGCCATTTAATCTTTTTTTTGAAATTTCTGCTAGCTGCCCTGTTTTTCAGCCAGTCAAGTAGTGTAAAGAATAACATAAGGATTATTATCTTACACTTTAACTCAAAATCGGACCAGTACACTAAGAGAAGATGAAATATAACGTTTTGTCACCTCACCCTATTACGTTGGTATACACTGTTTCTTTATACATTTGCTTATTTTTTTCGTAATAGAATAAAGTCCAGTTTTGCAAAGGAACACATGTCGCTAATAGATATTCAACAAAATGTCAAATGCCGTCGCTCGTCCAATTATCGTTGTTAAGATGAAAGATGTCAGGCACTCCGGAAGGTAGCGTCTTCCGATTAGCTTCATTGTTAAATATTGCCGCCGACATCTTAACTGTTTACCTGTTACGGAAGTGTTAAAGTCGGTGTTTTGAAACGATGATAAAAATGAAGTATCTACAACATGAATGAATATTTCTGAAACAGAATTGCAGACACTACGAGAAATATCGAATGTCACTAACTCGTTTTGAGCAATAACTCATTTTCTCAAAAAGTTGTGCATAGACGTCTAATTACGTATGTTTAAGGAAAAGGGTAAACTAAGTGTTTGATGGATGTCGGTTCAAAGGAATATCCAGCATAATGATGCTCTTCGTTAAAGCAATTGATTTAGGGTCCAAAGATGTCTAGTTAATGCAACTCCTTAGTGCTGTACCTTACTTGATACAAAACATGTAGGTAAGATACTGAGACGTATTTTTGATCAAAAATATTATTATTAAACAGAAATTGTTCATTATGAGCAATACCTCCTTTTGTCACAAAGTTTTTAAAAGTCGTCTGCCAAAGATGAATGAACACATGTTGGAAAGGGTTAAGACACAACTCTTATATGACGCATAGGCTAGTGCACATAAAGCAACATACAGACAATTAACATAGAATAATTATACGTTCAACAAATCCAAAAGACATTATTGTACTGGTATTTAGAATAATTCTCAAATTACAGAAAACCCTTTTATATTCTAAGATAATTAAGTGAGATAGATTCATGAGGCAATTAACTGAAATAGATTTTCACTTATCGAAACACTTTACGGCTATGCTCTTTTGATTGTCAAAACGTGTGTCGCATAATGACGTTAAAGAAGATTTAAACTAAACAGTGAACTTACCTTTGGGAATGTGAGTGTTACAAGGAACGAGACTAGCAAGGCCATCTTAAACCATTTTGGCATCACAACAATCAGTGAATACAATGAGTAGTTCTTACCACCTTTAACAAATAGTTGCGTCAAAGGAAAAGAAAGGCACTATATAGATGAAACGCCTCACTTCACTCACATCGAAAGGGCAACAATAAGGGCAGGTCTTGAAACAATTGGTTCCGGTTTTCGCAAATATTGATATAGGTGGCTCACATAAGATAGTATGTGTATATATCAGGCGTTAAAGGCTTTAGTGAGACTGCCTTTAATCACATTCTTATTGGAGGTTTCACATTTCGAATCTTTTTCAGAGGACCCCTTTCGCTTTACGAGTATATAAGAGCCGTACCACGAGAAAACCAACCTTATGGCCTTTGCGTAATGTATTGACCAAGATCAGCCTGTGCAGTCCGCGTAGGCATTTCAGAGCCGATACATATTCCGTCTCAGAGGTATAGGGGTAAAGAGTAATGATTCCTGCAAAAGAAAATCCACAGGAGGCGAAAAGTGTCTGTCCGAGTTAATGCTTAGGCTTATCCAGGTCGATACTTAACACAGTCCACAATGTTGGTTTACTCGTAATTCGGCTCATATGAATACGTCCATGGGAAAAGGTTCTTTTATTCTCGGTGCAGTTCTTGATTAGCCAAAGCTGATGCTTTATCTGAAGCTTCACTACTCACAACTGATATCGAATACCTCTTTACATGGACGGGCATACATATAAATAATCTCTTGAACAATATAATCATAATAAATAATATCAACATTTATATACAATATTGTTTTACATTATCTTTGAACTTTCAACTCCTTATGATTTGTTTGAATAATCTTATTGATATCGCCTCATTTATAACACGTTGGTATCGACTACTCTACAATTATGGAGTTATGTATGCGTCGATTCTACATTTAAGTGTGTTTAAAATCTCTTTACAATTTTATTCAGGCAAGAATAACTGTCGAAAATGACGTTAAGAGAGTTGAAAACGATTCGTCATTTCCAGTTGATGTGTTCAGAGATTGTTTTCCGCATAAATGAGAGGTATCGCAAAATAGCTTAGAAAAAAACGAGTGAGTTATAAAGCGGCTTGATACGTTGACAACCCTTTTCGCATGTTGTTCGAGGTGTATTCAGAGTAATAAAGCGTATAAGCCGTTAGGTGGTTGAAAGCCGAATACAGTGATAAAAGAGAAGCTGTTAACGATCACTCAATTCAATTCTGAAACGTAAATATCTAAACATAAATAGTTGATTTATTTAGACACTATTTCATTTAAAAGTGCTATGAAGTCAAATCTTTGAAATGTTATGAAATGAGAATTGACACTATATATTTTGAAAACGTTTTATATTTTGAAATCTGATTCGTCAAGACTTATCAAAATTGCGTTAAATGAATACTTGTATTTGGCTTCATTTTATAAACTTAAAAGCCTTTCACTGTCGCCAGAAAAAAATCAACAATAACACATCCAAGTACCTTTATTTAAAGTTTAAAAAAGCCACGCCAAGTAAATGGTCGATCACCGTAATATTATAACAACATCGAATAGACCGTTTCATAATACTAAACAGAATAGCTTATCTTATTTGTTTATATCTCTGAAACTTACTTATTTATGCAAGGCTAAAAAGATTCGGAGTGATTAAAACTATAACTGATAATTAACGGACTGATAAATGGTTCATTGGCACATAATTGTCTACGCCATAATACCAAGCATATAGTACTAAATGTAACATAGGGTAGGTCTTCGGCAATGCACATTCTCAGACTGCCATTCGATTAAATGCTTAATGATATCATTCTGCTTGTGGCGTAAGCAGATTTAATTTATTGTCTGGGGCAGTAATATGTACTTACTATTGCGATATAATCGTATAATGAATTGCCAACTTCTCCTAAAATTTAATATATGGCTTTAGTTTAATCTTATTTGGTTACATTGATTGCAAAATAAGCTGTAAGCTTATATTAATCACGTTCGATGTCTGTTTCCTATTTTGCCCTAGATGAATATAGTGAAAACTTTAAAGATCTTCTCCTCCGAAACTGTTCGGTCAAATAATGTTGTTGAAATCTTCCTTGGGTGACATTCTAACCGATTCCTTCTAGCCATGTTGATTGGTAAAAAAACATGACTGCCAGCGGACGAGGCTATTGTACTTATATGGCTATAGTGAAATCTTAAAAAGTCTTCTCCGAAAGTGTTGGACCGATTCTCAAATAATGTTGTGGAAATGTTCCTTGGGAGACCCTCTATCAGATTCCTTCAAGCCATGTTGATTGGTCGAAAAACATGGCCGCCAGGAGCGGGGCTATTTAGCCTAATATGGTTAATGTGAAAACTTAAAACATCTTCTTCTCCGAAAGTGTCAGGCCGATTTTCAAATATTTTTTAGGAATATTCCTAGGTTTACCCTCTTTCGGATTCCTCAAGCCATGTTGATTGATCGAAAAGTCTGTACGCCAAGAGGCGGGGCATTTTTGCCTTATATGGCTAAAGTGAAAACTTAAAGAATCTCCTCCTTCGAAAGTGTCAGGCCGATTTAAAAAAAAACAAAAACGTTTGTAGAAATGTTCCTTGGGTGAAAAAACAGAGGACGGGGACATTTTGCCTTATATGGCTATATTGACAAGTTAAACAATCTTCTCCGAAAGCGTCACGCCAATTTTCAGATAATTGTATAGAAATGTTCCTTGTGTGACTCTCTATCAGATTCCACCAAGCCATGTTGATTGGTTGAAACGTATGCCCGCCGATATAGGGCGGGGCTTATTTGACTTATATGGCTAAAGTTAAAACTTAAAAAATCTTCCCATCTGAAAGTTTTTGCCGATTTTAAAATTATTTTGTAGAAATGTTCCTTGGGTGGCTGTCTATCAGATTCCGTCAATCCATGTTGATTGGTAGAAAAACAAGACCGCGAGAGCGCGGGGCTTTTTTGCCTTTAAATGGCTATTGTGAAAACTTAAAAAATCTTCTCCTCCGAAAGTATCTGGCCGATTTTCAAAAAAAGTTTAAGGATTGTTCCTTGGATGTCTCTATTAGATTCCACCAAGCCATGTTGATTGGTCAAAACACATGACCAGCATGGAATGGGCAGTTTGGAGATTTACTCTTTGCCTAATGGCAGTGGAGCAAATCTGGTCCTCTTGGGCCTCTTGTATTAGCTTACCTGACCAGGCCATGAGGTAGTGTTTGACTGTGTGGTTGGCACACTTCAATATATTTGGAGACAAAAACACCAGGAGCTCATTTGGATTGAAGTAGTAAAACAAAATAATTGATAAAACGAGAAAACATAATAGTTATTTTATCGCCACCCGTTGTACAACTAAGATGGCTGGTTATGTTATCACTAACAATGGTTAGTGAGATACGATACCTGTATATAAATGGCATATTCTACAAACGTGTGCAGCTTATCATTTTCCGCAGATGTTGTAAACATAAACATAGTTAGGGAATAATAAGATAAGAGTTAAGGCAAAGTTTTGACCCGAGATATAGGCATCTGGATATATATATATACATATACCTTAATGATACACAGTACTTGTATGTTTACTCGTCACGTTACAAATTTAAGAAGAAGAAAAATACACACGGAAAGATGAAATAAACATTGTAAATTATTGTTGAAGTTTTCATTAACAGTAATGACAAGATAAAGGATTTTTATTCATGTAAAGAGAAGCTTTAAAGGCATTATTCTGCACGTTCCGAGATTGCATTTGAGAACACATTGCTATTATTATTATTGAGAGCTATATTTCGAACGTTGATGTTTCATCGGCGTTGACTGGTACCACATCTGTTAAACGAGCACCGCAAATAGGAGGTAATTCTTTGAATCTCCCTTTGTTTCGACAATTATCGATTTTGACATCAGCGCATCGAATTTCAACTCTGAAACCAAATATTATTTATAGTTTGTTCTGTTGAATACTTCTACGTAAGATCTCTACCGGCTAAGCGAATCGTTTCAAAAACTACTTTTAAACAAACCCGTTTTCTTTTGTTACATACAACCAGCTGACGCTTTAGTATACTATTTGCGTTTGTATGACATTCGTTTACACAATTGTTTTAGAACTGGTTCACAAATCGCTTCATAGTTCATGATAAGGCAATGTGTTCTGAGCTGATTCTTTCAATTTCTGAACGTTATTAGGTAAAGGAAATCATAAAGAACATTTAGTTGTACATATGCATATTTTCAATATTTTCCAAAATTTTCTTTAAAACGTGAATAAAGAAAATATCTAAATAGAGAAATTCCAAAATCACGATTAACCACAGTGTCTGAACGTTCAACATGAAATTGCCTAAATAAGCCCATCAAACATGTGTAGATTTTGATAAAAACTAAGCAGTAGTATAGGTTGATCGGAACCAAGTTGCATCTCGTTTCTGAATAAACTATAGATGCATAGACAATAAGTAAGTGAGTCTACATGTTCGTTGAACGTTTCACCTAAAACTACGACTAAGCAGACAATGACTGCGAGCATACACAAGCTCGTATGAGTTTTACCATTCGCGTGCGTCATATGACGCCATTGCATCTCACGTGCATTAGTTCACTTCGATTGGAAATTTTATCTCAAACTTAATTGACCACCAATTGCTTGTTGATGTAGGCGAACTAAATATTATAACGCTTTCATAAACAAAGAGGTCACACATAATCTTGAGCTCCACAAGAATTTCTCGGGGTAATAGTTTAAATTTTATCCTTTTCTTGTAAATGCCGATGTTCTGCCTGTCAAATGGTGTAGAGAATCACACAAAATTACCGTTTCTTACGATTTAACTTAATTCAGAACAGTAGATTATGAGAAAATGAAATATAACAATGTGTCACCTCACCCTATTCCTGATGGTATACGTTGGTATACACTGTTTCTTTAAACATGTGCTTTTTTTTATCGTTATAGAAAAATGTCCATCTTTGCAGACAAACAAATGTTGCTGATAAATATCCAACAACCTGTCAAATGCCGTCACTCGTCCAAATATCGATGTTAAGATGAAAGATGTCAGGCACTCCGGAAGGTAGCGTCTTCCGATTGGCTTTATTGTTAAATGTCGCCGCCGACATCTTAACTGTTTTCCTGTTACATGCTAGTGTTAGAGTCGGTGTTATGAAAGAGTGAGGTATCTACAACATGAACAAATATGTTTGAAACATAATTGCAAACACTACGTGAAAGAGGGAATGCAAGTAACTCGTTTTGAGCAATAACTCATTTTCTTTCTAAGTTTTGATTATAGGTCGGCTGCTTCATAGACGTCGAATAACGTATGTTTAAGGAAAAGAGTACACTAAGTGCTGATGGATATCGGTTCAAAGGCATATCCAGCAGTATGTTGCTCCTCGTAGAAGCAACTAATTTAGGGTCCAAATATGTCTAGTTAATGTAACTCCTTAGTGCTGGTTTTTTTTCTTGATACAAAACATGTATGTAAAATATTGAGACTACTTTAAAAAAAAATGTATTATTATTTTATGAATTTGATAACCTTATGACAGGTACAGAAATCGTTCATTATAAGCAATACCTCCTTTTGTCTCAAAGTTTTCAAAAGTCGTCTGCCAAAAATGAATCAACAAAACAAGTCTGCGTGTTGGAAAGGGTTATACGTTTAACAATCCCAAAATACATTATTCCACTGGTATCTCAAAATATAACTCAAATTACATAAAAGGGTAATGCCTTTTGTATTCTGAACGGATTTAGTGTGACATATTTAAGAAGCAATTAACTGAAATAGATCATCACTTATCAACGCTTTAAGGCTATGCTCTTTTGATTGTCTAAACATGTGCTGCACAATGACGTTAAGGAAAAGTTTAATTAAGAAACTGTACAGTGAACCTTACCTTTGGGAATGTGAATGTTACAAGGATCGAGACATGCAACTGCCACCTTAACACCATTTTGGCATCACACGCATCAGTGAATAAAATGAGTAGTTCTTATCACCTTTTAAAAATAGTTGCGTCAAAGGAAAAGAAAGGCACTATATAGATGAAACGCCTCACTTCAATTACATTGAATGGGCAACAGTAAGGGCAGGTCTTGGATCTACGGTTCCGTTTAAACGGCTTATATACACATACTTATCTGAGCTTGTACAGTTCACATATATGTCAGTTCAATGAGATAATGTCAAAAACAAATTGTGTTAAATGTTGATATTATGCATTATGATTATAAGGTTCAATATACTTTATAAGCCCGTCCATGTTAAGAGGTATTCGATATTAGTTGTGAATATTGAAGCTTCGGATAAAAAGCATCAATTTAGGCTGATCAAGAACTACACCGAGAATAAAAATCAATTTGTATATTTTCCAATTGACGGGTTCAAAGCAAAAAGGGGTCCACCCTCTAAAATATATTTGAACTGTGAATTCTCAGATTAGTATGTGTATATAAGAAGTCTCACCAAAGCATGTAATGCCTTATTCATATTGGTCTGAAATATATTATGATGTGCTAATTGGTATCGCCTCGTGTGTAATACGTTGGTATCGTCTACCCTACACACATGTAGATATTTTTGCGTCGATTTTACATTTAAGTGTGTTTAAAATGTATTTACAATTGTATTCATGTAAAATTCCCTGTCAAAAAAGAGAGAGTTGAAAATGATTCATAATTTTCAGTTGAAGTGTTAAGGGATGTTTTTTCCGCAAAATTGAGAGGTATCGCACAATAGCGTATATTACACGGTATACATTTATAAAGCGGCTTGATACGCTGACAACCCTCATTTCGCATGTTGTTTCTGAGAATTCAAAGTATATATTCTGAAAACGTTTTATATTCTGAATTCTGATTTTTCATTACTTATCTAAATTGCCATAACAAAACAGTTATATTTATATGAAACTTAAAAGCCTTGCACTGTCGCTACACCAATTTAACACTTTGAAATCCTAGTGTCTTTGTTGAATGTTTTCAAAGGCCACGTCAAGTACAAGGTTGATCCCCGTAATATTTTAAAATCAATGAATCGACCGATTCATGATACTTAACAGTTGCGTTGATTTTATTTGTTCATATCTCTGAAACTTACTTATTTATGCATGGCTAAATATGCATTCGGGGTTGTTAAAACTTTAACAGATAATAAACGTTCTGATGAATGGTTCATTGGCACATAATTGTCTATGCCCTAATACCAAGAGTTTCGACTGGTTTGGTACAAATTTCTCAAATGTATTATTAAATGTTACACAGCGTAGATCTTCAGCAATGCAATTTCTCAGACTGCAATTCAAAAATGCTTAATGATATTCGTCTGCTTGTGGCATAAGAAGAATATTTTTATTGTCTGGGGAAGTAAATAGGTACTTACTCTTGCGATGTCATCGTAAAATGAATTTCCAACTTCTCCCTAAATTCAATTTGTTGCTTTAATTTAAAATTATTTATTTTACGTCGATTGCGAATCGAGATTTCAGCTCATATTAATCACGTTTGATGTCTGCTTCCTAGATACATAACCAGTTCTCGCGTCGTTTGTGTGGTAGAATCCCAAAGGCAGAACCGCTCATCAGAGGGTTCGAACCCGGGACCTTTGGTACGAGAGGCTGACGCCCTACCACCGTACCACTGTCATTCACACAATTTATGGCTTTAAAACGATAACATTTTCTTTCGATTTAAAACTACTACATTTTCAGAATTAACGAGTAAACCCCTTCTTTTTAACGACTGCCATGTGTAAAAATATTATGTCTCGACAGCAATGATACTCGTCCGTTTTAATCCTGCTTCCGATCCTTAGAGGTTGGTCGAATTATATATATAGTATCGGTGATTAATCCTGGTTTAGTCTCATCTTCTCCTGTAAACACCGACTATTTAATGGTGTTGTGTGTGTTAATTTAGTATGACAAGATAAAGACCATCTTCTCGGTTCATGTTACCTAGCCTAGATTTAGTCAATATGTATATATTTTAAAAGTTTCTAAATTCTATCTGTGCTGTTGTTTCTTTATTCGGCTAAGATTGCGCGGCTTCTGACTTTTGTATATGCAAGATTTATTTCAAGGTTCTTACACAGTATCTTTTGATTGAACTCCTCAATTTGGACGATATTTTTTCTGTGACTCTGTTTGAGCTGGTGGTTAGTGTCTTAGTAGAAGGGCATTTATAACATACACATATACTGTCACAAACACTTTATTGAAGACATTTATGCAATTTGTGGTCCAAATTTTCTACAACAAATGATTTTATGAATGGATTTTCGTCATAAAATTTTACAATTTCTTGTTAGGCAAATAAAAAGTTCGTTGTTATTAATGGGAAGTAACATCTAAAACAACTCTTGAGTCAACAAGACGTTTTGAATGTTTTTCTAAACCGGCTCTAGTTAACACTATTTCTCCCGGGAGTTTTGTTGCCTTCGGTGATGATAAGATACCTAAGCTCATATTAACACAGCATTTACTTATCTGCAATGACTTGAGATTCTAAAAGGGAAATGTACAACGCCATATAACATTTCTGTTGTTATCTGAAATTGTTTCTCGGGAAGATCGTTGAGCAAAAACAGCGTTAAGGAAATCAATGAGTATGTTTATTGGTTGAACGAAACATTCCTTTGGTAATATTTCTTAACTTGAGTAAATTAAACTGTCGTCTAAAGCAACGTTTTATTTTATTACCCGTTGAAAGAGAAAATTGTATCACTAGTCCGCCGAGGATAACATTCAGAAATAAATGTCTACCTTTCTCGTTTAGCTTGTGGGAAATCTGTTTTTAATTACTTTCATCATTAGCCATGTATATTATTTGCCGACTGGGATTAAAATAATTCCTCAAAGCGTTGAAGCCTATATGTTCGAGCTACCTCGCATGTGATATTAACACAACTGTATAAAGTGTTTTTATGGGGGAAAAACATTCAGTTGTATCCGTTTCATTACAAAATATAATATGTAACAGGTTCCGATATGCAATATCCGATATAATGTGGTATACATTGTTTGCAATTCATAAGCTATATGTGAACACGTTATCAAATGGAATCGAACATATTTTTAATAGGCACATTTCATGGATTTTAATAGTTTGTTTATTTCAATCAACGAATACTTGTTTACGCAACAAAAACTTACACACTATTTTTGTGGTTAAACGAATTCAAGTTTTCATCACTTTAAACATTGAAAATGTGTTGACCATGAACATACACGTATCAACATTTCAAGCATGTTGCCTCGTATACAAGCTGAGAGATCTCGCATCGAATATACATATTCAATGCAATAGTTAAACACCACACAATACAATTTTATAATATCGAAGGAATGTCATAATTATGCAAGCCAGTGTTTTCATTTTCTTATATCGTTTAACAATTGGTTGTATATGGGTGTCAAACTAATACTTAATAACTATAATAAATTAACGTCATTGATTGCCTTTTTTTTTTATTAATTTAAATATTTTCAAATAATGAATCCTATTTTGGTGAGCACAAAGGAAGTACCTTTGTAAGGTATGTGTAAGGGTAAATCCATTTCAAGAACCGACTGAATACACAAGTTCGTTAACAATGTTAGTCTACCAGATTATAATCTACCATGACACTAAATATAAAAATTACCACGTGTAGACGCATTAAAATAAATCTGTAGCAGATGATGTTTGAAAACATTGTGGCAAAAGAGGTGCTCATAATGATCAATTTCTCCTTGTGCTATAATTATAAAAAAGAAGATAGATGTATTCAAAGTCGTCTGCAGTAGCTTACTTGTATGAGAAAGGATTAAGTCATATAACATTGATCTTAAAATATTGACATTATTGATCAAAACTGAAAATCTTTAAGCGAGTACAAATCGACTAAACAATAATAAGTAGATTTGTGATTCTTAAAATAAGATGAACTAATACATTTAAAACATTAAATGACTGGAATAGATTAATTGTGAAAATATCGGAGACAGCTCTAGATAAAGGGTGCATTTCCTGTATAAAACTCCATTTAGCTATTTGTAATGGGTAAGTTCTTAACAAAAGCCAATGTTAATAAGAGGGGCAATAAAAACATTTTCTGGCGTGCGTATAATTAAAACTTTTACTGCATCGGATCTGTGGTCCCGTCAACCATTCAAAGAATTCCTGCGGTTCAGTCACATTGTTAAAGTCGTGCTTTCAACGACCTAAATGCTGAACATTAGTTTCCTCTTGGTTTACTGTTAACAAACTTGAACATTTAAGAACCGAGGGCACAATAGCATAGCGTTTTTATCTCTTTGTAATAATAGGCATTGTCTTACTATTACTTATGTTACAAATATTATTACTTAAGTCTTCAGCAATTAGCTATATCAGACACAGTAACATTCACAAAAGCTTTATAAAACTTTACTGTGATGGTTCTAAGCTATTTACAAGGAATTTGTACAACATGGTGACAAAACAAGGCATATAAAACAGTTTTGATCTCTTTGCAATGATCGGCATTGCCTTACTTAAACATTAATGCGTTGCTGGGGCTCATAGTAATGAACCCAAGTTTCATCCATAGTGAGCAACTAAGAACTCTTACAAGGATTCCGCCTCTTTCTCTAAGTATAATTATTTAGATGCACGTGTGTGCATAATTATGCGTGTAGGACTATAATTAGGAGTTTTGAAGTCATGTTTCGACGGGAGACAGACATAGGAACCAGGCTAGACTTTTATAGTTTATTGACATATAGTGTTAATACACATAAAAATGTTGAACAGAGCAAGTTTTCTATGTTACAAATAGTATTAGTTAAGTCTTCAGCAATTAGCTATATCAGACACAGTGTCATTCACAAAAGCTTTATGCGATACATCTCAGAAAATGCTGATAACTGACATTAGCAATGTCCTTTAAACAGTGTACATTGTGCCACAATGTTTTCAACAGTTGTCTGCTGCAGAGCCATTAGAAATCGCCAGTAGGTTGGTATTTTCTTTCTAGCGAGATGATCTCAACATGGCGGACATGAAATTTATCCGCGCAAGTACATTTCCGTAGATTCTTTTCGCCCTGAATAAAATATTGTAATGTCCCTTTTCAAACATCACTACGCTGACTTTGCGTAACTCGACGAGACACAATAGGGGAAATGACTGTTTAAGTTGGCACAAATTATGGCACTTAATACACCGCTGTTCTTATCAGAAAGTTCCTTTAAAGCTTAGAAAACCTAAACTGATTATATGTATTTTAAAATTGTCTTTCATCTCGAGAAAAAAAAATGGTTATATTTAACCTCGTTCCATTTGCTTTTCACTCATTGAAAGAAATTTCGATTATATACGGAAACAAACATTTATAGTCCATATTGTATAACACATGGACATTATTACATGTTTTCAGTGTATTCCGTTTTACCAACATTCCAAGTGGCTTCAGCCTACATGTACTTCGTAAAACTGTCCCTTTAATGGAGAGGCCTTCATGGCGCATTACACGCCCATTCTCATATTTCGATGTTTGAAATATTGATTGTCAAAGATATTGTTTAATGAATCTACAATATAATGATCTGGTATCATTAATTTGGGTTCTTGAAGACTGTGGTGTTGTTATAGATCATCGGCCACTTTTACCAAGCATCCTGGGTTGGAATACTACGCTGAATGGGTTTTTCTCTTTGGATTGGTCGAAACAAACGACGCGAGTACTGGCTAGGTATTTAAGCGATTCATATACCCTAAAACCTTGTTTCACAAAATCGATGTCATATAAAAAAAGAAGAGTTGAAATGAAACCGATTTAGATTGAGAAGCTGTCAACAGTTTCCCTTTGTAAAGAAGTGTATACTGTACACTGTATGTCCAAGCAAGTAGGCTTTACTAGCATATGCTTTAATTTTATAGATGCTTAATCTTAATTGACAGGAATAGTTCGTTGAATCAAATCTTGCAATCATCAAATCAGACGTATTTGTTGTATTGCGAATTTTGTCATTTTCGACAGAATTTCAGTAAAATCAGGACCATTACTTCATGATGCATATGTAAACAATTAAAAGTACATTGTCTGCAGGCTCTTCATAATTAGCGCCGTGCCGTAGTATCGAGCTCGGACGCCCGCTTTCAAAGCTCTGATGGTCCAGGTGGATACATCCAATCAGATGTAACATAATTCGTTCGGGGGTGCACTTCGTTACACCACAAATGCATGATATCGTTTATTTAAATTGACATTGACATTGTTTCAACACCTACAACACATAACCCCATATTATATTGATGCACATACACGTACAACTTGAAAATAGTAATTTGTTATGATATGAAAGCTAGTATACAAGTTTAAAGAAACTTTAAATCACGCTCTTATATCACTTCATATTGCCGCCTCGTTCAGTGCAAACCTACAATAAACCATTGACTAAATATAAACATGACACAATTAAATCCGAGAAAAATCATTTGACAGTATTCTTATATATATCGATATAATATTTCATTCCTCTTTATAATGCTGACAAGTCAAATCGCTTCAACTTAAATCTGGCACTGATATGATAAGAGTTTGAACTATGATTATTTTATTTCTACACAAGTTCAATGTATACTGTATAATAATCCAATAATACATTGATTTCGAATTCGAAAGATGTATGGGGAAAAAACAGGTCAAGACTAATAAAGAAGATCGTTCAAGAGTATTTGCGACATGTTGTTTCCGAATAGTGTAAAAGTCAGATATAAACAGGAAATTGATTATAAAAACCGATACAACATCAATATATATGGCAGTTGGTAGCCATGAAATCTAACTGATCTTACACCTTGACAGATCCTAGTTTGATTATTTTTACCAAACAACTCGAAAACGTGTATATATTTGGGAAAGTGTTTTCAAGAGGATTTTATAACGTAATTTGCTAATAGTACATCCAGAGATACAGAAGTCTTATTCACAAATTGTTGGAAAAAAACCACAGAAAGACGTCAAAAGTCACGTGGTATACACACACTGTAAAAGATAATTATTGAAATGATAAGAATACTAATGTGCATATGAATAGCTACCTCAATAAAAGGAATATTTCATCATGTACAGTATTTCACCAAGTTGTTGTTTAGATGCACACAACTAGTCGAATGCAATAGAGCGAATGGAATTAAAAGGAAAACAGTTCATATTAGTATAATTTGTCTGTCACAAAAACAGATGTGGTACCCGTAGCATACACCGGAAAGCACGCTAATGACCGCTGTAAAATGACATGGGAAACTTATATTTCTTACTTTGCATATTTCTGTTCAAAAACCCAATTGTGTTATACTGAAACTGACGTTAACAATGCCCCGAGATTTACAATTACGATAAACGTTATGGGACAATCTTTTTCTGATACACAAACACGTGTAAGAATGAAAGAATGATACAGCTCTTTCTTTCATCCACTCTCAATACTGTATACCCTTTAAATAAATGGGACGGGCGCCGATGTTTTTTACCGACAGAAAAGAGGTTCGAGATCATCTTTAGCTAACAAAAAATAGCGTGTGGGGATCGTAACCGCAACCACCGGAGCATGTGAATTAAGCTCTTACACATGGACCTAACCGAGCGGTTTGTTCTTGACCCACATACTGTACTCCTTTACCACTTATCAGTATACGTCACAATACACCAAATACATTCCTTTTTTGTTTCCATGTAAATCAACCAGTTCAAACCTTTAATTGTCACACTTTCTAAATCTTTCTCAGGTAGAACAGCATATATCACTGGAAAGAGTTACCTGTAAGCATTCAAATATTTAGACAAAATTGGGCTGGGGCGAACCTGGTTTTCCACATTGTTCACTTTCACTTTCAAACAATGTTAACATTCGAAAAATAATCAAATCAATCATTTTAAAGGTGACATGAAAATCGTTTCGTAAATAGTGCACGAGAAATTAATTCCATTCATCATTGAAAATAAGAAATATCTTTAAAAAAGATAAACGGCGATCAATATGAGAGAGCACAAAGAAGTGGAACATGCGCATATTATTTGACTTGAATATCAGAAAGGTTTTGTTAATAATCAAAACAATCAGTAATTTTCTATGAATTGTAAAACTTGCGCAATAATGTTGTATATCTTAGAATTCGACAGCTCCTTGAGTTGGTAATGCATTATAATCGTGAACCAGTTGGAAAATTGTTCGATTAGAATATTCGTCTTTAAATAGAATCGGCAATCGAGTGTAGCTTGCGCGTTTTTTGTTTATCTCTTTCTTTTAAGAACCATGTGTCAACCAAAATTATATAAACTCTCAGAAATTATTAAATAGTAAACGGAAACGATGGAATCAACTTGTTTATATCTTTATTCAAGTATCAACTACTAAATCATAACAATAATCTATGTGTTTAAAACAGGCTTATCGGCAATCTCCATCCAGCTTCAGTTTCTATAAATAGATTATCAAGGCCGAGAATACCCAATCACATGACAGTAGATTACGCGAGGCTCCCAAGAGGTGTATAAGTTTCAATTGACGATAAATAACTGAAAATTATCATGTTTCAAAAATAATTAATATTTTGCTCTTAAATATTATATTTTATACGTTTTCACTGATCTTTTTCACTGAAATTTATTTTTTAAGGAAAACAATTAAAGGTTTGTATGCAGAACATTTCACTTTAAAACTTCCCCTTAATAGTACCTCTTGTAGGATCGCCAACTTAACTATGAACAAATCAAAACGTTTCATTTCCTTTATTTCTTCGACATTATTCGTTAAATACAATATTTGATTGGTCTACAATCTATATCATTTGTTTAACATCTAGGTCAAAACTGAGGTTAATCAGTTATCGCCGAAAGAAATAATGTTTGTTGTTATGCTTGTATAAGGTCTTAAATTTACCGCAGCCGCATGACGAAATATATTTGTTTGTCACGTGACAAATTCGGATGTGACGTCACGACATACCGTTCCTTTCTAGATTACATTTGTCTTTATAGAAACTGAAGAAATTTTAAACGTGTAATGCATAATAAATGACTACACCAGCATAATGTTTGGTTAATTGGTTTTGTTAAACCTGCATTTTATTATACTTTTCATTGTGTTTGCGCGAATTATTTATTTGTGTAGGTTGTATTTATCAGGGTCTATGATAGGCCCTGTATGAATCAGAATATTGATACAAACCGGGTTGCTTATAGTATAATCAATATATTATTTAAGATATATAACTTGCTCAGTAATGTCTAAGGAAAACAACGGTTACATCAAATGTCAGATACTTATAACCAGACGTAGAGAAAAAATAATACCGAAAAAGGTTCCATATATTTATGTTTTAACTAAATTGTAAAGCCATCATAAGAACCTTTAATATATTTCATGCTGTAAACTTCGTGCACACAAGTAATGAAACAACAATGTAAATTTATTAAATTGAAGTATTTTTTCCTATAAATATAAATATTACAAAATACGAAAAAGCCCATTTCATATCCAGAGGACCATTTCAATTTGATGGTTCATTGTTGGAAATTAAACACCAGGTAAAGTAAATTACAGAAATATACGCACATACACACAATTGTGGCATAGAACAAAAATTGGAGCTATTTGACTGAAATAGGCTAGTATAATGATGCTTTCAAAATTGTTCTAATATTTTGCTTTGTTTTGAAAGGGAGTGAAATATGGAAACGTGAAAGAGTTTTTTGTAAGAATCGCTATCTTCTTTTCCTCGTTGAAATAAAGAAAAAAAGAAGCCTTTAATTGGGATGAAAAAGGACAAGAATTGTTCTAAGTGTGACAATGTGATGCAATAGTTAATTCATACAACTTATCATTAGGTTAGGCATAATTAACCATATAGCAATCAACGTGACAGGAAATGATTATATAATGTTACATAATGTATACTGTACCCTCATGTGCGCCGCCCAACAATTAACACTTTTCCATATATAACACATCTGAATCCGACGAAATTGAAAACATGTAGGCAAAACTATAAATAAATCTCCATAACTGAAAGAATAATTATTGAATGGCGTTGAAAATATTGTGGCAAAATTTAGTAATTGCTATTTATCAGCAATTTCCCTTTTTAATTTAATATTTAAAAAAGCCGTATGCTGTAGATGCATAAAAAATGAGATGGTGTTAAAATTATGAGTTAAAAAACGTTTTTCATGGACTATTTACCTGTAGATCATCATGGCCGCGGATGTATTTGGTGTATTTTGACCTATATAACGACCAAGACATCCTGCTTTTTTAATCCTGGGACCAGCTAAATTATACATCAGAGGAAAGATACACCCTAACTCAAAAGGACCGGGACACTAGGAAGAAGTCCTAAATAAAAGAGCTATCTGGGCAACTGTTCAATACCAAAACACACTAAAATTGTAGAATGCAGTATATGTGAAAACATATAAACCGTATATTAGGCTAAGATTTGGAATAAACTTATTGCGTGTCAGTTTTTAAATAACCCATCTTTTAAAAGATCACACATATCAACGATGTCATAGCCCATACATACTTAACACAAACGTGATCAAGGGTGTTCTCGTATATATTAAAGTATTGGAACAACGTTCTTACAATAAAGGATACCGTTGCCGTTGAAATATTTAAAATACTTTACGAGCAGAGAGTCTGATACTATGTTTTCGTTTTTATATCCTTCATCAAAAAAACAAATGAAAAAGAGAAAACACGTTTGTCTTTCGCATAGATCAAATTAGTGTATATAGTTGTGGAAAGATAAAAAAAAAAAACACTATCAGAAATTGCTTTCGGGATCATTTCATGCCTGAAACGACTTTCGTATTCATAAGGCGGAATTATTTTACGTTATGGATCCTAAATTAATGATGTACTTTAACCTGTCATTGAATATAGTCACAGGACATGTCCCACAAGAATAGATCCTGCTGTATAGTCACTTTATGGTTTAATCTTAGAAATTGTCGTCTTTTATGTATCGTTATAATTATTATAATGTTACATCTAGGATTAAATTGTTTAACAGTACTTGTACTGTCAATCTGTTACGAGGGACAGGCGGATATGTTTCTGCATTGTTTGATTCCGATTCAGTGCGTCCTTATACAGGCAACGAATGCTGGATACATTTGTACAGCCGAATCATGTATGTGATTAACGTTTGGAGCCGTCGCGTCGATTGCATAATGTCAAGGTGTCAGAACCAACGTTCATGTCTGTAGGAGATAAAGCCCTTGACAGGATCAGATTACTTGTAATGGGTAAAATGTTGTTTCTGTGTTCAGATAATTTTAACATTAAGAATCTATAACTGATGACGCTTAAAGTAATACTATCATTTCCTGCTTGTTCAGTCTAATTTCTTTATCTCTTCGACTGCTAGAACCGATTCGATTACGCCTGTGTAATCAGTCGACTAGTATTGAGTAGGACCAAAACGTAATGACTATGGACTCTTTAAAATGCATTCTAATCTCATTTAAAACAACCATAGTTGATAGGATTAACATCGGTGTCATCTACTTAAAGCATCTACTTTAAGCACTGAATATTTTAAATTCACCAGGTATTACTTTTGATTTAGTAATTTAAGAAAAAATCGGTTAATTTCAGACGCATCAATGATCACATGTATCACGAATAAGTAAAAACGATTATCAGAACGAGGACGTTAAGGTAGAATACAAATAGTCGATTTTGGCCAAAGTATTACATCCAAGTTTGAGCAAGAAATCGAGGATTGGGGACAAACTACCATTGGACATTATACAGGCGGGATGAGTTAAGTGCAAACAATTCATAAATGTGTTAATCAATTTCGAATTGCTTTGAGATTCTCAGGGTATTTTATACTTCACAAATAAAAAGTAGAATACATTTTATTTCAATGACGTTCATTGTCAAACATACTTTAGGTAGACTCGATTTCAGAACATACCCACAAACAATTCTTGTTATGATATTATATTTTTTTCGAGAAACTGCATGCACAATAAAGTATTAGGGGGGTTCTCTGCCAACTAAGCTTACACGGTATCACGAATAAGGTTTATTATAATATATCGGAATCATGTTAGGTATCAATAACCAGTGAATAACCGGATAACATTTGGACAAGGATTAACCGATCACAAAAGTTAATCTAATACACTTCACAATTGCAATGGGTTATGTCCTTATACTGATCTATTGAATAATATTGGTGTTGAAAGAACACTTTTGTTTCAACAGAATGGAGGATTATCACATATACAGCATATAATCTTGCTTTACCTAGATGTCATTGAATAGTTAGCATACTCCTTGATAATTTAAAAAATGCAGATGAATACCAAAGATAACTGCATTAAGAGTCAAAGTCGAACATAATAGTAAAAAGAAACATGTATCTACGTTTTCTGGTTTCATTTGAATAAAATAAATTGGCGGCATCATTCTTTGCCTTGATAATTTTTTCAAATTATTTATTTACGTAATCAAAGGCCACCTCACCTGCCCAAAATAAATAATCAAATGTTACAAATAATAATACATCATGTGAAAAATCGAAATATATTTAAATTATCCTGGTTTTTAATTAACACATTCATTTTATTAACATGGGAACAATAGCATTGTGTCGTTGTCTAACTTAATATTACTGTAAAGTTATCTTCTTCAACCATGTTTTAAAATATCTTCTCAATAACTTGAATCTCTTGAGGTATATATGTTGTCACTTTGACTTGACTTGACTATCTGTAAAAAAACATCTTTGAGACGGAATCGAAAAGATTCACATGAATAAGTCGGTTGAAAGCGTAGAAATACATTCTGTTATTTCTATATATTCAACACAACATTTCTTTGGAGTTCTTTCAAATCAATTTTCCGGCTGATATCCTAACAGTAATCGCATTTCAGTAATTTGTTCAAATACGTTCCACATATACATGTACATTAATGAACATCACATACTAATAATAACTATTAAGACATGTCTTTGAACCCGAAATGTTATTTAGTAATGGGGAGCTACTGTAGAAAATAATATTTGAAGTAATTAATTTCCGATGATGTAATGAAACGATAGGAACTGATTCCAGTCTAATTTTAGACGTGTGGTTGTGTAATTCATCACTATAGCAATTGGTAATGTAATCGTAACGAACCCATGCCCTTAAACAAAACAATATAACATCGGTAAAGAATTTCAATAACCTGAAATGAAAGCTACTTGTGAACATTCCATTAAAGCAACCTCTCACGAGTCAGAGACGAGGTTTGTATTCATAAGGCGTATTCCTTTACGTAATGGATCCATGAGTAACGTAGTTATTCCTCTCACGGTGTTTCGACTTCAGTATAATATTACAAAGCTAATACAATAGAACACAGGCACACACTTAGGTCATTGTTATACCTCTTTTATCTGCATTAATAACACGATGACAGAGAAGCTTGTAGAGCAAATGTGGACTTTACCACAGTGCCATGTAACGTTGACTACTAAACAAATCGAACAAGAAGACTATGGGGTCCTATATCGCTCACCAGATTTAATAGAACTCCAATATGTTTTACTTTGTACACATAATGTATGTTAGCAAAAAGAGCCACGTCTTTCGGATGGCCATGTTTACCAACTTATCGGAGTTATTTGATCAATTTTGATAGAGGATCTCCCAAGCATCCCATGTGCCAATTTATTTTCAATCCCTCAAGCAAGATGCTTTTACAGTTTTCATAATACATTCATATACGGAAATGAAGCCCCACTCCTTGGCGGCCATGTTTTTCAACGGATCGGTATACTTTGGTCAATTATAGGACAGGAATACCAAAGCAACTCTTTTGTCTAATTATTATCAAATAAGGCCAGTGCTTTTATATAAGAAGATTTTGACTAATATGTGTTATTGTTCCTACCTTTTTCGGCTAATCGAACAAGCGGTGATGCCGGTTTTCATGTCTTCTAGAGATTTTCATTTATACCCTATCGTTATTTCCACAATATCATGAAATTCTCAACAGCTAGTAGTAATTATGAGATTGTAAGAATAACGACGTGCAACGCTACATTATGTCAACTGTCAATTTACCGTGGTAATGCTTGCACTCGTTATAAAATAGAAAACGAATGTAATTACACGCACATTATCACATATCATCAGATTTTTTTTGTTTTCATTCCGAGTTGGTATTATCATATTTTATCATTTCCTCTAGAAAGAATTTTTGTCTTGAAATTTTCTTTTAATTTAATCAAGACGTATTTAATCAATGCTTGTAACCTAAACCTTTTTGGACACAGTGTTTTAAGATCACCTAGAGCCAAAGGCTCAAGGTGAGCTACATGTATTCTGATCACTTTTAGTCCGTCGACCGTCGTCGTCCGTCGTTAACTTTTAGCTATAAACATCCTCTCCTCCTAAACCACAGGATCAATTTCATCTAAACTTCACAAGAATGTTTCTTTCGTGGCCCTCTTTCAAAATTGTTAAAAGATTCAAATTCCATTGAGAACTTTGGTTGCTGCGGCATCAGAAAGGGGGCAAAATGTCAAAACCAATATAGTTTGGTAGAAATGTTCCTTTGGTGACCCTCTGCAAAGATTGTTCAAGGCATACTCTTTGGTTGAAAAACATGGCAGTCAGGAGGCATCAGAAAAGGACAAAAATGACAAAATTTGGAAATTCCATTTTTGTAAGTCCTTTTCTGATATTAGGAAAATTAAATATGAATCTTACTGCATTGATCCTCTACATAATTTGTTCAAGCCGTATCGATTGGTTACAAAATCAAAGCAACCTCGCGTCATCACAAAATGAGTAAATTTAACTTTTAGCTACAAATGACAACTCCTACCATTCCAATCAACCAATTTCAACGTTACTTTTACAGGAATGTTCCTTTGATGGTCCTCTTTCAGAATTGTTCAAAGACTTAAGTTCTATGTAGAACTTTGGTTGCTGCGGCATCAGAAAGGGGGCAAAATGTCAAACCTTTAAAAATCTTCTTCTCTGAATCTGCATGTCAGATTCCAATATAGTTTGTTAGAAATGTTCCTTTAGTGACCGTCTGCAAAATAGTTCAAGGCATACTCTTTGGTTGAAAAACATGGCAGTCAGGAGGCATCAGAAAAGGGCAAAATGACAAAATTTGGAAATTCCATTTCTTTAAGTCTTTTTCTGATATTAGGACAATTGAATATGAATCTTACTGCAGTGGTCCTCTACATAATTTGTTCAAGCCGTATTGATTGGTTACACAATCAGAACAACCTCGCGTTATCACAAAATGAGTAATTTTAACTTTTAGCTTCAAATGACAACTCCTACCATTCCAATCAACCAATTTCAACGTTACTTCACAGGAATGTTCCTTTGATGGTCCTCTTTCAGAATTGTTCAAAGACTTAGATTAGATGTAGAACTTTGGTTGCTGCGGCATCAGAAAGGGGGCAAAATGTCAAACCATTAAAAATCTTCTTCTCTGAATCTGCATGTCAGATTCCAATATAGTTTCGTAGAAATTTTCCTTTAGTGACCCTCTGCAAAATTGTTCAAGGCATACTCTTTGGTTGAAAAACATGGCAGTCAGGAGGCATCAGAAAAGGGCAAAATGACAAAATTTGGAAATTCCATTTCTTTAAGTCCTTTTCTGATATTAGGAAAATTGAATATGAATCTTACTGCAGTGATCCTCTACATAATTTGTTCAAGCCGTATTGATTGGTTACAAAATCAGAGCAACCTCGCGTCATCACAAAATGAGTAATTTTAACTTTTAGCTTCAAATGACAACTCCTACCATTCAAATCAACCAATTTCAACGTTACTTCACAGAAATGTTCCTTTGATGTCCTCTTTCAGAATTGTTCAAAGACTTAGATTCTGTGTAGAACTTTGGTTGCTGCGCTGGCATCCGAAATTGAGAAAAATAGCCAAACTTTAAAAACCTCCATCTCCATAATCCATTTGTCAGATTCCAAGATAATTGGGCAGAAATGTTCTTTGAGTGACTCTCTACAAAACCTGTTCAAGACATATTGATTTCTTTGACAAACAGGGCAGCAAAGCGGCATCAGAAAAGGTGCAAAATTACAAAACTTTATAATTCCATTCTTATTAAAGTTCTTGTTAGATTTCAAGGTACAAATGGCTTTTACTGATAAACTGTTTCTTTAACTGAGTGTCCACTCCTTGCAGTTTCATTTGAACTCCTGATTAAATGTTCACATATATTTGCAGTTAAATATTTGCATCTATTTTACTAGCATTCAGGTGATCGATTTAGGGCCATCTTTGCCCTATTGTTATAGATGGTATAGGGAAATTCATAGACATTGCCTATGGACGGGACGACACGCTGTCGATTTGTTTGCCCGTATAAAAACATTTAAGAGGAACAAGCTATACCACCATGTTTTTCTACGGATCCAAATAGTTTCATCAATTGTGGTAATAGATTACCCACGGGACATTTGATTTTCAAATCGGGTCAGCAATTTTGTACAAATAGATATCAAATGTTTTAACCATACACATATAAGGGAATCTCCGTCCCCTTTCGGCCATGTTGTTTATAGGTTGGAATTATTTCAACCATCTTGTTAGAGGGTCCTTCAGTACTACTGGACACAAATATGTCAAACGTTTTGGCACTTTACCACCTTTCTGATTCTGAAGCAAGCAACGTTCTACATGGAAAACAATTATTTGAAGACTTTTGAAAGACGACCACGAACGTTCCTGTGTTATTATTCTGAAATTGGTCCATTGGAAGAGAAGTTATTTTAAAGAAAATGTTAACAGAAATACGATTAAGGGCAACGACCACGCCGGACAATGAGTGAGCACAATAGCTCACCCGAAAGGCGATAGCTGTACATTAAATCCAAGCTATTAATAAAGCTACCAAATCGATATTGGTTCCTCTCTGTTTGAATATTGATAGAGATATGGAGGTTAAATATTGATTTTTTTACATTTCGAGTAAGAACACCCACAAAGGCATATCTACTCTATAGATGTACCCTTACAATCTTTTTACATATTTGATTTGTGTATGCAGCATTCGAAAATGATGTAAAACAGGTCAATGACGAGAATGAGAAGGTACCTATAAGTGATGCTACATATCATATCATATAACAAAGCTACAAGAGAAAGTTGATGCAACGCATCAATGTCGCCGGATATCCATAGTGCAGTTATGCATAACTAACACTAACATTATAGTAGTTGAATAAACAGTTATCAACTGAGGGGCATATTGGAATATCAGGGGTGGGGTCAAGTGAAAATGTATCATAACTTGCATTGTTTTGTCAGCGAAGTGAATGATAATTGAAGCCTTTCATTGTTTATGATCAATCTCCATTCCAAAGTAGGTTGACCATATACACAACCAATTAATTATTGATCATAAACAGTAATGGAAATGAGTAATCTTGCCAATCATTAGTCTTAGTATGTATACAGTGCTTTCATTAAGGAATAATTATAAGATTCGTGAATTCCACATACACTTTTCAAGATGTTTGTCAGAATATTTGAATATTATTTTTTTTCAATAAAACCACAAAACAGACAATTTAGGATTTGCACGCAATAGCACGTCATTTTACCTTTCCTCTTTTAAAGTCAACAGTGGACACCTTTGCAGCAATCTACTTTTAAAACAATGAGATAAGGGTTAAATCGCTGAAAACATGAGTTTTCTCTTTTTCTCAAAATGATTTTAGCTTGGCATCCTAATTATATCATACTTTAACAAATGTTGAAATGTAGTCCAATATTTATAAATTAGACCACCTTCGAAATATAATATCAACTAAACAGTTAAATCTCATTGAAATTGTTGTATAATTTAAACTTAATTTCGAACATAAACTTAGCCCTACAACATGTTAATTTATTTTAATTCTTTCCTTCCTTTTTTATAATGAAAATAACAAACTACTCATGTTTTAAAATTATATTATGATGAGCGCCCTTGTGTCAATGATGCATAACAATATTTTAGGGAATTAAAAGACACATTTAAAATTGTCAAGTACGAAATAATTTTGTACGAAAGACCCGATTCTTTCTTATTCGCAGAGGTGTCGTTCTTGAAACTCTCTTTATAGGCAGAGAGTGTTCGTTCAAAGTAATTTTTCCATTAAAACCAGTTTTATCTCGGTTTGTTCTTTTCTTCATTTGTTTCGAACCAAATAAACATTTTAAATCACCTATAATTTACTATTTGTAAGTGAGTGTAAAGAGCGGCTCTCTGCAAAGGAGATTGATCTACGCAGTTGGTATTCGCGAGTCACGCAGGTGCGCGTAAGTAAACAGATTATACTGTGCGACGTAAAGGTTTGTAGTTATCGCCTTTTGATTACATGTAGTTACATGTAGTATATAGTGTAAAATAAAGTATACCAGTCTAGCTAATAGGGACGGTTTTGTTTTCGTAAATAAAACAAAAAAACATAAATGCGAGTCAAAATAAAGAAACTGAAAATACCTAAAACATCGGAATATTTATTTCATTTTAGATGTGTCATTACTTAGTGTTTTTAAACAAAACCAATTGTAATATGTTCAAGACATCTAAATGTGTTTCTTTCTAATAATAATCCCCCCTCCCATGTGATTTCAGAAAACCTATTAAAAATAGAAGTCGCGGGCTTCTGCCCGGCGACTAATAACTGCTTTAAGCAAATATATTTTTAAACCCGAGGAAACATTTTGCCGAATTATTAGCTCACTGATTAGCTATTGTGATCACTCTCTGTCCATTGGCCAAGTTTAATGGTACTTCACAAGGATAAGCCTTCTTCGGTAGTTCCATTTCAAACTAATTTCATACAGAACATGGAAATCGAAATGAATTTTTAAATAGTATTCTTGACATATTGATTGTAGCATTGTCTAATGCACCTCTACCGAGATTGTTAAAACTATGCCAAAGGGCTAAAAACACTGTCCTTTAATTAATCGTTAGTTCAGACACAATTATTTGATTGGTTGTCCCTCAAGCAAGACGGTTGAAATTATTATGATCCATTGCTGAACCTAACTACCAGGGGGTGTTGCTTGTTTTCAGTGTAATCATATATAGGACAAACACTGAAAACTGTGATTTCTATTATATAAGGTGAGCGATTTGGGACCATCTTGAACTTCTTGTTTTCTTTAGATATTCTCTTCTGAACCTACAGGCCTCCATTTCAAACCTCTTTTTCTTACTCGAGTCCAAATTGACATCTTTATGTTGCAGTGCAGTAAAGCCCAACACATTTATTTTCAAAGGTAATCAAGTTTGAGTGGGTGAGCAATTTAGGGCCATTTAGGCCATCTTGTTTTCAAATGTTGATCTTATACCAGGTTTTAAAAGACAAAAACTGACAATTAAAAAACAATATGGTTTTTCTTGCAATCAGAAAAGACACACTTACTTGTATGACCTTGTAGAACTTCAAGGCAAGTTACAGGGTTAGTTAATGGTGTGTTACTTGGTTGATTCACACGGGACGAGCTTTGGAATTGACGACATTCTTTATCCAAAGTGTCAGACCTTTTCTAAAGTGTCTTAGATTAGTACGTCTGACTAGAAAATACGTTTGTTATGGGCTGAATAAAACTAGTTAGCGAATACACAGCTGTCTTTGGAAAGGGTAAACCGTTCAAATAGTTCAACCTGATTTGTACTCGCTTTATAAGACTCCTACTCTTCAATGTCTTACGGCCAAACACAAGTTCGTCATGTATCGTAAATATAACAAACAACAAAAGCTTTGAAATCTCAATTAAAGTTGGGTAAAAAATATAATTTGTTTATATATCAGATAAATATTTATTTCGAAATAATGAATATTCTAACGTTCTGTAATTAATAATTCAATACCCTTCTCGTGAGGATGCTCAATATTAATTGATTAACTTGGGTTAAAGGAGTATACTTGTTATAGGTTGAGAGTTAAATATAATACTTCCTTACTTTATATGGTCAATTGCGTTATACTCAGTTGATATCATTTATTATATCCTCCATTGACTGATTAGTTGTGTCGTAAGAACAAAATAGGTAAATGAAGAATCCGTGAAGAATCCGAAATATTGTCATTTCAAAACAAATAAATATTGCATGTTGTTTTCCTTCAGAAAGGCAGAAACAAATTGCATATGTTCTATGTTCTCTATTATATTACGCTCTTTATCTGTAAAATCATTATTTATAATCAGTCCGATTCGGCACGACAAGTTTATACTAATGACTATTGATGTGTATCACATATAAGGGAGTCTTGTCATTCCATTCTCCTATTTGTTTCTTAGTCACGTCATATAATTACGTGAACCACGGTTTATTTGAAAATGTAGCGGGCTATCTTTTTACTGTGTATAGCTTACATCACCCAAGTCGTCAATGTTTTCACTTATATGTATATGCCAGACGTGAATAAACGCACGGACACGCATTCTTACGAGTGCTAAATACTAGATCGTGTTTGTTTAGATGAATTTATAGAAGTAAGTCGTTTTTCAATTTCCGACTTCGTTATGATATTCTTCTAAAACCCATGGGACGTTTTGATTGATGTGTAAGACCTCGTCTGACAACGATGTAATCATCCACTATTATAACGATCAAATCACAAACGCTAATGTAGCTATCTATCTTAGACCCAAGATATACATGTAGTTGTAAACAGTGTGAAATGTTTAACCATTTGCTTTGGTAAAGCATTCATGTTTAGATTTAGGGCCTAAGATGGCGTTGTATCACATACTACTGATCGACAGGGCTATCAAGATATGTCCTGTATTTATATATACATCTAAAACTGAGCAACTAAAATTTGTATTCACCAACTCAGATATGATACGGATTTGTGCCAAAACCTGTTATGATATACTACAACGTCGTCTTTTTTATCTAAATAAGTAAGACTATTCTATTGCTTAACTTTTATTTTTATTTTGTATTTTTATTTTGTGTCAATATGTTCAGGATAAATACATTTTTATGTTAATATATATTTATGCATTGAAGGAATCGGCTGCTAATTAGTCTCCCTCCGATCTTTATGGAGACCGGCGTCTTATTTCTAAAAACAATTCTTATGCGTGCGTTTGTGCACATTTTGTCCTTCGGGGTCGACTTTCTTCACTTTTTATAGACGAAATTAGCATCCGAGTCTTTATTGTACCATATATATACATGCTTGTGATATGTGTCAGATATTGATGTTTTACATACTATACGTATGACAGTCTCTTGTATTTCATTTCATGAAAGGCCATGTGCTTTTTATTTGTAATATTAGTTTAACAATACATGTAAATATATATGATTGTACATGGATGAGACTTAACTAAAATAAATAAACATACTATGAGTTCCACTTCATAAGACGCCACTGATACTTTAATTGTCCACACCTCTCCAAATCCAAAAACGTGGAAATAAACACACACAATTGGTTAACTGATCATATACTATATGATAAAGTTTCTTTCCACTTTAAAACAATATGAATTTCCTTTCATTTGCTAGGACAATATGGTAAGATTGAAAGACACATTTCCGAGTTTTTGATTGAACAGATGGTTGTTTATAATTTGGACAAAATGGGTTTGTCCAAAAGAGATAATCAAGGAAATTGCCGATTTTAACGCACTTAAGTACACTGAGTACGAAGATTTTGAATTGATCTGATTTCAAACTGACTATTTTGTTTGTTTGTGTGCGCTAATTTCAACAATATTTCAATTATATCAAGGCGTTTTCTTGGTAATTTACCAGTACGTCTTTTCCGTTTATCCTGTTACCAGCAAATCAGTCGTAATGCTGACTCCACAGCCCCGAACGCCATTTTAGTATTTAGTAATTATTGGCAGACGATGCAGCAGGCGAACTCATGATTCATGCTAATGATGGCACCATTTTACCATTGGCTCTTACACTATGCATCACAGTTACGTGCATATAACGCTTGCGGTTTCGCAAATTCAATATTTCTTAGTAAGTCTGTGTATGAGTATTACACAAAGACCAATGCAAGTTGTTACTATCGTTGGTGATGGCCAGATGTAAGCTCCATAAACATTTCCAAAGGCTAAGCCATGTCTTCACCACGCCATTAAGTTTCCATCCCGATGAAGCGTTTTGCTTATGTTTTGTCTTTCTGTTTGGAACTGAAAATCGTGGAGGGATTATTGGAGGAGATGTCATCTTTGTATATCGTAACCATACGAGAAAACATTCGGCTTTGAGATAGTATTTTTCCGTGACTATACTTTAGTGTGTACATTTTGTTGGAACTAGCAATACATGTCACGATTTACTTCTTCTTAATCTGCAATGCGGCAGTGTAAATGGGACACTTGACTTGATTATTTTGGAAAATGGCGTCAGGTCAATATGCTGGATATGTTTTATTAAATCGAATCAAGCAATATATTGTTATAGTTTCCCCTTATTCCAAAGTTATATAGTATCTATAAAACGTTTACAAGTGTAGAAAACGATTACATCGTGTATAAACGCACACGTTTGTCAACGTGATCATAACAAATAAGCTAGAAGGGGAAAAGCTTTTTTAACTGAATTTATTGTAAAAAACCCTTACACTTGCCGAACAATGTTTCAGATGCAAGACACCACTATTGCTCATATCTGAATATATTACGTAATCAAGTGTCTAACCTTTTTGTACAGAATGTGGCATTCTTACCTGTTAACACGAATCGTGGTACTCAATATATTCACGAATGGATCGCAAACGATGTATTGCACGCTACAAGATGGATGACTTAGACGGGCATGTGTCAGAAAACTATATTTATGTCTGCGGTCAACAACGTGGGTCACAAACTGAAAATGAATAACTCCCTTCTTTATGCAGACAACATGTTGTGCGTTTCAACAAAAACTAATTTGAAAACCATGTGTTAAGATATACAAAAGCTTATCATGAGTAATTTTGATTAGTTCCCAAAATGATTTGAAACTGTGTATGGACAAATATTCTAAAATTATTGGAAGCCGCCAGGAGGTGGCTTCCTGTAGGAATGCCTAGAAATTTAGCACAAGGAGATATTTAGACCTGCCAGTGTGACCACATATCGGGATTTCTCTTTGTCTTTACTAAGTATGTTAATTTAAGGTAAATTACTTTTAAAACATCCCTTTGACACTCTTTATACATATGTGAGTTTTAAAAATTAAAAAAAAAGACAAAGACCGGTATATTAATTTTATGTATGTACATTTTTAGTTAAGCGAAATTCATACTGTATCTAGTCTAGACAGTAACATAGAGAACCCTCCTATGGAATTGGTAAATGTAGTCTGGTTACTTACATCTTATGATATATTACGAAGAAGCCACGACCGTATTCATTAAACTTTTCAATTTATATTTTTGACTAAATCTTAATCTTAATATTTAGTCCACGTTTTGGATTCCCGTCGATTTAGATTTAATCCATATTCACCAACGCGTTTTAAACCGATCTCAATTTAGTCTAGTTTGTAAATGTCGTAAGCGACCGCGCATCGACTCTGGTTCCAGAAACAAGTTAAGATCTAAAATAAAAGACAATACCATTCATCTATAGTCTATTTATAGATTTTCATTTGTATCGTAATTTCACATAAATGTTTCATTTGATTTGCTTTTAATAATCTGACATTCATGTTCAGTATAATATCTTCCTATTTTACTATGTTGCGTGACGAAAAATTCGTCTGTCGTTCTTCTAATAGTTGTTTTTTGTCGTTTTTATTCATCTGTCATTTTCATTCATTTATGCATTTTGTTTTTCGCAAATATCGCTGAAAGTTTCGTCTATGATTGCACATTACTTGATTCAAAGTTAACCTTGCGTACAATTGTCATCGCAAAATGCAGACATGAAAATATTTAAACCACAGAAATATCTGTTTCAAGATTAATGTCGTTCTTTTTCGCTGTTGCAGTTTCACATTCATGAATATCGCGTTAAACACGATATCGGTGTAATTTGCATAGCCGACAACATGTTTGATCACGGATTTAATCGAATTAACTGAACTGTATTTACCTATCACGGTAATCAACTCTTATATCAACTGGTAAATCTAAGGTCATGATTTTACAGTTTGAGAAATATATTCAAATAAATTGTCATGCACTGGTTTAACGTTTTAAAAAAAATGAAACTAGTTCCTATGTTGAGCCTTTCCCACTTACAACAAATATGTAGCACATTAAGTAAAAATTTGAACATCTTGCTAAATGTAGGTATAATGTATGGACATATAAAGTAGAAAACATTGTAACAAAATTCCTCGTGATCAATTTTTCTTTTTGTCACAATGTTTTCAAACGTCGCTGAAACTCTTGTCAGTCTTTCGGATTACGTGTACATTGAAATACGCTTCCTTGATTTTCTGAATGCTAATCACGACACGAGTTTAAATCAGTTTCGTCCACTCGAGATTGTTCGTTTGTAATCCGACAGCTTTGATTTTCAATTGCATAATTTGCCACAATAATTTCAACTCTTTTCAATTATCTTACTATGATTAATAGAGATTTTCTATGTTTTGTACTTGATGATTTAAAGTCTGTCAGGGTAAACATCATTGAAATCATTGTGGCAAAAGGAGAAATTGCTCATACTGAGTAATATCTGCATTTGCCACAATAATTTCAACACTTTTCAATTATCATACGATAATTTATAGAGATTCTTTATATTTTTTACTTGATAATTTCAATTTCGTCTGCTGCAGATTTGTTTTATGTGGAAAACCCTATTCCACTATCATGACTTACCGATACAAACGAAATATAGATTTTCTGTTTGATAAAACATTATCATAACAGGGCGTGTGTTCAATACAAATAGTTGATTGTTTTTTTGTACTAATTTAAATTTATCATAACCTCTTGTCCATTTATCTTTAGTATTATATGTCACTTTTCATGATCAGTTTAACTCTAAATTATCTCATTCACTTCAAACACAGACCCTGCCAGGTTAGATATCCTACATAAAACTTATATCTTCAATAACCGATATCAGCATTACTGACTACAGATTAAATTTGTTCTAAAGTTTGTGGATTTTAATGTTCATTTCTTTTTATTTCTTCATGTGAAACGAAATATTGCGGCTTCTCTTTGATGCTTTGCATCAAACGTCCGTCTTGTATTATGACTGGTGTGCTTTCGCCATACATCGCTGAATGGGTCTCATTATGTGAAGCATGTGTATCCCATATAGAACCCGGTCAGCCAGCGCATGCGCCGTCATATCAGGCAGCCACTATGGTGTTTTCGGGTAAAGTCAGTAATTGTATTTTGATATTCCTAGTATTACAGAGTTGGACACGTTCATTGTAAAAGGTAAGCTTTGAAAGGGCTAAACTTCCATATAGCGTAATAGATTATATCAATGTAAAATATAATTTATTAATTTAAATGTATTAATATCAGCTAAAAGGGTGTTACGCAAATCGAACTAAACAGTTAGGTCTTATCCAAACTTATAAACGAGACATCGAATGTGATTTATATAATCTAAAAGCTTGTTACGCAATCTAGATAAAACAGATACGTTTAAACTAACCCTTTGAATAAGAAAAGTCGATCGTGATTTATAACAGCTGAAAGCTTGTTACTCAATCGATCTAAAACAAATGATAATCAAGCAATACAAATATCATCTCATATAAAAAGAACGAGCTGACTCCACTTAAGAAAATCATAATTCCTGTCCATTGAGATATTCTGATCTCCTTTTAAAGGCATAGAAAAGAAACATTGTCAAATTACGAATAACAAGCTCAGTATTTGAAGACGCTATATGATAGAAAGAAATTTCATTTGGATTGTTAACATATCTCTCATCTATATACATTTCCCGGATATCAGCATATACTGGACAACACAATAGGAAATGTAACTCATCCTCGACACTGGACTCACAATAGACACAGAAACGATTTTCCCTTGATATGCTATAATGTTTGCTTTTCTCGATCATAAGACAGTGACAGGAATTTCTAAAGTTTGCCATGAAAGTTCTGATTTTACTCAAATAGATAGACCTTGTTTTACACACATATATTAATTAAAATATTCCGATATTAGTAGCGAACAGTTGAATTTACAGTTGTATACGTAGATCTTAATGATAAGAACAATTTTGAACTGTTTTGATATATATGTTTATTTATGTAATACAACTATTTGTGTTTGCCCATTTATATAATCTGTTTACAAATTAGAATTTAAGAAGATGTCTGAAAATGTGTTATTTAAAGTTATGGACTTATAGATACCTCCCTTGAAAACTGGAATAAGTAATCCTTCACACCAGACCTTTGGGAAGGTTCATTATCTTAATATAACGTTATCAAATGTTAATAGATAGTGAGGTTATATCAAAGGAACATTTTAAAATTTCAGCAATTATTAAAATTACGCCAAAAACATCCCTGGCCATGCTGATCTACAGCCAAATAGTCCCTAAAACGCTTTGTTTACATAGATAATACCTTCACCAGAATGCATTGAATATATGACGTTGAGTTTAAATTCATTGTGAATATGTAAAGGATGTACTGAAAATGTTAAATATGATCATGTTTAGTAGTTTGATCTTGTTTGAAAGTGAAAGTAGGGTATGTGAAAAAACAAGTTTCGTCCCAGTTCGATTTCGACCAAAATGATTGTAACCAACTTCGCGATATGAATTCTTTCTTGAATAACACATGATCCCCCACTTTCTTTGGGTTTATTTGCAATGATATAGGGATTTTCTACCTGTTAAACACTTAGAAACTGTGACAATTGGGCGCTGAAAACACTTAGAAACTGTGACATTTGGGCGTTGAAACTGGTTTATGTACATGACAACAAAGGAATAGATTTGGTATATTGTCAGCTCTAGGTTTTAAAACTCCTTGCCTATAATAGCTTCAAAGGATTTTGGTGTGAAATTAATCTTTTCCGAAGGAAAATGTTTAAATCTCTCTCCAGACGAAAACACTACGTTTCGAGATAACAGCATGATTTTTCTATTAGACATAACAAGATTTTCTAATTTTATATATCGGTTATGTTCAGTATTAGACGGACGTGCCTTTCTCTTTCTTGATAGGATCTACGGAGGGGCCACTTAAATCTGAATGCATTTACCAATCCATCAAACTAAGTCTAATTTGTAGACGTGTTTTCAAATGCGTCAAACCTGGTTTGTTAATGTCCATACGATTATCTTAATAACTCTTTGCACGCTTATTTTCGTCTGCAGATTTAATAAAATAAATATTAATTCTAAATGTTAGCACAACTAATATTAATGGGCCTGGTTTGTATCCAAACTATTTGTTTTAGCCATAAACGTTTGATAAAATCAATAGCTACCGTGGAAATTGCAAACGTTATATTTCAAATTTGCTTAACCCCTTGCCACTTATAGATGCTTCCTGACGCCACTGCAGCAGACCAATTTGTAAGCATTACGATAAAAGGAGAAATTGATCATTGACCATTTGCGTCGATGTTTTCCACTATGTTCAAAATCATACTTTTAAATGAGGTTGCATATTTTTGACAAATTTATTAAAATGATGCAAATATGTTGTATGTTGGAAAGATTTCAGTCTAATTTACAAGAGTAGTAGTAGTAGTATTTGTAGTAGAAGTTGTACTAGTGGTGTTAATAAAAGTAGCAGTTGTATTAGTAGCAAAAGTAGTAGTAGTAGTAGTAGTCGTAGTAGTAGAAGTAGTTGTTGTAGTAGTAGTAGTAGTAGTAGTAGTAGTAGTAGTAATAGTAGTAGAAGTAGTAGTAGTAATAGTCGTAGTTGTAGTAGTAGTAGGAGTAGTAGTAGTAGTAGTAGTAGTAGTAGTAGTAGTATAATCAGGCCACTGGCCCATACACAAGTAATTAACATATACACAAATAAACATTACGTAATTGAATAAGGAGGTACAAATGTCATTTTGTCATTAATTTACACATTGCATTGCATTACCAGAAGTGTTAGAAGAATCCATAATATAAAGTGATATCAATAACATATATTCAAAATGATGGTAAATACAGAACGTTTCTTGTTTATAACACAAAGAATCCGACCCCTCTCCATAGAACCACATTCCTTTCACGCACTCTGTGTAAAAGACCTTTGAATAAGAGTCCAGATTGCCCGTTACGTGACCACGTAGATCAATCTCCTTTGCAAAGAGCCGTTCTTTACACTCGCTTACAAATAGTTAATTATAGGTGATTTAAAATGTTTATTTGGTTCGAAACCAAAAACAATTTTAATATAAAAGCGATTTTGAATGAACAGTCTCTTCCTATAAAGAGAATGTAAAGAACAACAACTCTGCGAAGAAGAATGGTTATATTTCAATGAAGGACAGTCACTTCGTTGACACAAAAAAATGCAAGTATGTTCCAATATGCCCGTCAGTTGATAACTGTTTTTTCAACTACTATAATGTTAGTGTTATGCATAACTGCAGTATGGATATCACTCACACAAGCTTGTTTAAGGATTTTCTCAAGGTCAAAATACGCCAAATACATCCGCGGTCATGCCAAATAATCCCTTAACACTTTTCTTGACTAAAAATGAGTATTACCATCACCAGAATGCATTGAATATATGACATTTAGTTATAATACATTGTAAATGTGTATAGGATGCACTGGAAATGATTGTTTTTATAGATTTTAGTATTTTGACCTTGTTTGAAAGTGAAAGTAGAGATGTGAAGAACCGGTTATATCCGTGCCCGATTTACTCCGAAATTACGGTTACTATTTTTGGCGAGTGAATTATTTCTTCCTTAAAGCTTAGAGGTAAATCTTTTCAATGATATAGGATGTTCTGCGTGAGAAACGCTTAGAAAGTTTGACAATTGAGGGCTGACACTAGCCGATTTACAAGGAAACAAAGAAGGAATTGTTTGGTGTGTTTTGACCTTAAGCCATGTGTCTCTATACGCAACTTTAAATTACATTGGGGCGGTGCTCTATATAAACAAACATTACCCTAAGTATTACAAATGTAAATTGTATCGGGTCCTAAAACACTGCTTTTCAGACGTTTTTTATTACCTTCTATGATTTATTGGCGGACAATGCAGGGACGCATTAAACTGCGTTGGTGTGTAGTTGTTAAATAAACTAAATCCGTATCTCACTTTACGCGAGTTTTTCTAAAATATATAGTTCCGGGCTCGAGCCCTTGGCGAGTGTTAGTCACAATCTGAATTTTGGTTGGTTGATTCGGATAGCGCATTATATACTCGAGTGCCTATGTGTAAGGACAATCTAAATACGTCCTTGGTAAAATAGCCAAGTGAGATATTTTCATATATATCACAGGTTTCAAGCTCTACATAAAAACTATCCATACGTATACTGATTTACATGTATCAGATCGATATTGTTTTTTCCGTATAAATTCATAAAGCACTTTATTCCCCGAATTAACTCTTCAATGTTTAAAATATGGCAACTCCTTTATTCCTGCAAATAACGATTTGGAATACTGCGTAAACTTAAAGGCTAATATGGATATTGCAATTGCAGGTGAGGCAGCTCGTTACGAGCTAACCTGAATCTGTATTGTTTGCAAAAACCGAAATATTTCCATTGACGAAGGAAGAGTTAATCAAAATAGTTTTCGGTGTGTTCATACAAGCTGCTTGTACGACTAGAAAGCACAGGCTGATCTGGATCCCTGAGAGTCACAGAATCCCAAAGATCGATACAGGTACCCTTCTTGAAGTATGCTGGAGATTGTAAACGAGAGGTCTAATCAAGGAAGAAAATAAATAACACTTGTAGTAAATTATCGTTTATCTCGAATAATGTCCTCTTTTAAAGGAACATAATGGCTTTGCAGTTCTAATTAAGTTAACTAATGGCCTGTTCTGCATTTTACATTTGATTTTTATGATCAATTAGGTCTATATTAAGCTAAAAGCAAAGGATGTGGACAATTCAGGCATGTACTAAACTATGACCTTCCACGCAGACAAAACTTTTTAGAAATAATATAATTAGTCAATAGAGAAGACATCTTTCAGTGTCACATTGTCTTAAAGATAAACACATATATGTTTTTAATCAGACTCAGTTGTGAATTATTACTTTCCCTGTTATCTGCGAGAACCGACCTTGGGGCAGTTTCGATCAGTCAAGACACTTATTAACATACATAGTAAACATTATTGCATTTATTCTGGGTCTACACTGTTCGTCAATTATTCACACAGGGTTTCATGAAACTGAGTACGATAGCATAGATACGAAAACAAATAGTTATGTACACTTATAATTAATAAATAGGTTGGTTGACCAGTATCAGTGCTTAATTTGAGTTCCATTTGGACAATAAATCATATAACTGCATATATGTGTGTCGTATATCACCTTCCTTTACTAATGGACACCATTGCATTTAGTGTATCGTTAATCAAATTCCTTTACTATTTAAAGCAACGACAGTTTTGTGTGTTGTAAATCAAGTTCCATTACTCGTGGAAACCACTGTATTCAGTGTATCATCAATCACATTCCTCTGTTCGTCTATATTGGGATTCGCTATGTATCCCTTATTGTCAGGATTTTCCGTCTCGCTGTGTGTGTGTGTGTGTCCAGATATTTGTAAAGCGACGGTCCAAAGCCAAAACCGGCGGGCTGATTCCAATGAAACTTTGTGAACATGTGCCATAGGGGCTCAGGGTGTGCGCGTTTGAGTTTCGTTGCTAAGGAACCACACGTTGCTAAGCATCTAGCAAAAAAAACGCTTTTAAAAACCCAAATCATGTTTCTATCTTCTCCTACAGTTTTGAATGTTGGGAGCTGTAACTTCGGTTATAGATACTTTGAGTTATTTAAAAAAAATGTATCCGTTACGATTTTTGATTTAGGCCTTTGTTTCCAAAGGGTACCCTTTCAAAGATAGCCGTTGCTATGCAGCTAGCGAAAAACGTGTTTTAAGAATCCGAACCAATTTTCTATCTTCTCCTACAGTTTTGAATGTGGAGAGCTGAAACTTCGGTTATAGATATAGATTTAGGTCTTTGTTTCCAAATGGCCTTTGAAAGATAGTGTCTTTTTACAGTCGTTTTTGACTTCAATCGCCCCTAGCGCTGCAGTGGTAGTATTCGATAGCAATTTAATTACATCATCTGATAGAGCTATTCAAGAGCTACAAAATGATTTTTTTAAGTTATTGACCTCCGACCTCGGGTGTCCGAGCTAGAGCCGGAATTTGCAAAATATAACAAGGCGAAACGGTTGGGTATACACAGAGGCGTCTTTGCATGGCAATACAACATGTTTGATTGACCCGAGAGTGTGTTTACAAGCTGCCCACTTGTTTCACCAGTGTTCACAAAGTCACCATAATAGTGAGCCTATCAAACTTGTTTTTCATATATATCTGCAAAGGCGAGTCCCACGTCGCCTACCGGCTTGTAACTGTATTTCAGTGAATCGTTTACAATGTTCCTTTACTTATGGAAACCACTGTATAACATCATATAATATCACGTTCCTTTACTTGTGGATACCACGATAGTTTTGTATATCCACAATTACGTCGCTTTGCTTGTTGAGACCGTTGTATTTAGAGTGTATCGTTAACCACGTTCCTTTAATCGTGGATGTAAATATCCTTTAGTGCATCGTCAATCACGTTTCTTTACTCGTCGATGTTACTGCCTTTAAGTGAATCGTCAATGACGTTACTTTACTCCTCAATAACGTTCTTTTACTATTCCATGTTACTGCCTTTTAGTGCATCGTCAATCACATTCCTTTACTAGTCGATGTTACTGCCTTTAGTGCATCGTCAATCACGTTCTTTTACTCGTCGATGTCACTGCCTTTTAGTGCATCGTCAATCACATTCCTTTACTAGTCGATGTTACTGCCTTTAAGTGCATCGTCAATCACGTTCCTTTACTCGTCGATGTCACTGCCTTTTAGTGCATCGTTAATCACATTCCTTTACTAGTCGATGTTACTGCCTTTTAGTGCATCGTCAATCACGTTCCTTTACTCGTCGATGTTAGTGAATCGTCAATCAAGTTCTATTACTAGTCGACTGCCTTTTAGTGCATCGTCAATCACGTTCCTTTACTCGTCGATGCTATTGAATCGTCAATAATGTTCTTTTACTCGTCAATGTTACTGCCTTTTAGTGCATCGTTAATCACGTTCATTTACGAGTCGATGTTATTGCCTTTTAGTGCATCGTTAATCACGCTCCATTACCCGTGTATACTACGACATTGCACTGAGTCGTTAATCGCGTTCATGTGAGTGTAGATTACACTGCATTTTAGTTCAAATTCAAAAGTCAGGAAGTCCCATGCATCAATTGTTTTCATTACGATTCTGATTTCCTCGAACATAACCGTGAACAGTAACTCTTTGCAGAAAATATTCAATACGAAATATTGGTCTGTGGGGTTTGTATAAATGTCTGTTATTTTGTTTCAGAGACGCAATAACACATTTATAATGATAGTTAAACCATCTTTTGCTGATATTAAAGTTTTATTTGTTTGGGGAAAGAATGACGTTAATCAGACCGCTGCAAGGAAAAACACATTTGAATATACCACATACCAAGACACAGTTTATCGCGTTTTAAACATAGTCTGGCGCAGGTTATACAACAGTTAAGAAGCGGATATGTTGCCATCTCGAAAAACATGCATTGATCAGAATCAACGTGTTGTTCTCAAACTGGAAACTTTAATAGTTTCTATGGTGGTACTGTAGTGATAAAATTAACGCGTTAGATATTAGCCGCGACTGGAGATTTAGAGTATATTTTTATTTGCCCACGGTGACAAAATAGACCCACAAAATATTCTGACAAAGAAACTAGAAGTGTAGCCTCACAAGCTGTATGTCTGTATAACGTTTAATGGTGCTTAACCTAAGAATAGAAATAAGACACCAATTCGCCAGACGCAGCGCAGCGCACATTGATTCGAAAACATCTAGACTTCAGTACGATTGAAACAATGACAGAGAGAAAAATATCTGCATATGCGTGTCAGTTGTGTCTAGTATCTAACAAGATGGAATTCTTTCTATTATGTTGGAAACATGTGTTCATCGGTCATCTTCGTTAGCCATATGTGATATCAGTCCTCGTGATATGTTGCAAATACGTGTATATCGGTTATTTCTGTTGGCCATAGGTGATCTTTGTCCTTATACTATTTTGATACGGGGTCTCTGTACTTGTGATATGTTGCAAAAACGTGTTCGTCGATCATTACTGTTGGCCAGAGGTTATCTCTTTCTTTATAATTTGTCGCAAATACATGTTCATTAGTCAGTGCTATTTGCAACAGTTGATGTCCGTACTTTTAATATGTTGCAAATATGTGTAAATAGGCCTTTGCTGTTTGCCAGAGAAGATCTCTGTTCATATGAATACGTGTGCATCGGGCTATTACTGTTTACTAAAGATGATCTCCGTCCTTATAATATGTTGCGAAAACGTCTTAATCGGCCATTGTTGTTGGTTAGATGTAATCTTCGTCCTTATTATATGTTGCAAGTAAGTGATCAACGGTCATTTATGATGGCCATATGTGAATACCAATATGTGTTAAGTTATCATAGTAGCAGCGCATCCACCAATTAATATATCGTTCTGTAAAATTACAATCCTCAATGCCTCACCTGTTTGGTAAATTAAGCCTGTACATTTGTAATAACATACATCCGTCGATACGGATTATATTTTCACTAAACAGATTTAGGTGTTGTTCGTTTGTATATTGATGGCTAAACAATGGCATGTACGAAATCAATTCTCTGAAATGATGGCTACACAATGGTATGTACGAAAGAAGTTCTCTAAAATGTTTAGGTAAGCAACTATTCAGACCAGAATACGCGGTTGTATTTGGATCATACTATGGCGAAATGGTATGTTTTACTGTGGCTTTTGTGATGCTATTTTCATACTAACTGACATAACTTGCATGGTTTATGTCACAAAAACATTGTTATAAATAATAGTTAGTCTCGTAAACATGGTTATGGTGCTCATTATGGACAAAATATACGTTGTCAAGCCTTCGTTTTAACAACGCCCATCATTAACCTTTAAATCACGATATTGCGTTTGAAATACTCGAAGGTTACGGTTTGTGTAGGTGTTGGAACGCTGATACTGGACAGACCTTTATTGATTTAATGCCATTCAACATCACATATAAATCAAGTAGGTGTTGAGTTCTAGAAACTAGAACTCTTCTGTATAACCTTGGAGCATGTTTGAATGGCATCATGGTGAACGGGAACATGTGCTGATTGCCGGTTGTCCCTTGGTATTACCCAAATGATATTTCAACGAGTTGCTTTTCAGTTGTGTCAGTAGCACAAATGCACCATGTTTAAAACATGTACCGATTCTTCTTTTGAGTATCATTAGCTGAAAGATGACACAAACCAAACAAAATACCTTAAAATGATAGACAATGTTAATTATGTAAAACTATCGAATATGCAATGCACATTTTCTTAGAATTTTTAATGTTTCTGATAGACGAAAAGCTGTTACGTAAATGATGCCATGTCGTCAAAATCGAAAACAAAAATCTTTGAAATGAATAAAAGCTTCGACTTTCTAAGGTGAATAATCTACCGAAACTATACCAATTCGAACAGAACCCAAACCTGTCACATTACAACTGTTTAAGGGTTAAGTGTATGCTTAGTTCAAGTTATATAACACGCAATTGCATTTGTACTCAGTTATCAGTTATCTTAAAATAAATCTAGCATATTGTGTTATTTATATATAATATGCTCAAAGAGTATTATTGATAGTCAATGACTGTATTAATGGAGCAATTGTTTCCTGTGAGGCATTTACATTAAGTGTGTATACAAACTACACAATAAATGCATGAAGATAAATTTTAAAGAAAGGTTCTTGATCAGCAGTATGTAATTTTAAAAATTCTTTCTATTCCAAAATACGATAACACTTGTGTTATAATCCTGTGTATCTAGAAACCTTCCGTATCGATCGGGATGATAAAGTCAAGAGCTGGAATTTCCAATGAGACCCGGAAATGGTTAAAATCCTTCTGGTTCCATGGCAGACACAGTACACCAACACACGCAATTTACTATGTCATTGTAAGACGCCACTGTGTATGATTTAACTGTAAACAGGGGATTTGTTCTTGTGATTGTTTTAACTTATTCAGAAATTAAACGCAGTATGTTTTAGTCACGTTGGTGTTTAAACCAATAAAAACCAGCGCTACACATTTGTTTGAACAAACTTAAATAATTAAAAAATGGTCAATAAAATATTGGCATACACTGAACCAAAAATAAGAAGAAACCGTGAAACCCGATATTTATTTAGCGTTTTATCAACATTTCTCACAAATAAACCTCACCTATTCAGACCATTTACACTTCTTCAATTTTACAAGTCCTTATTAGAACGCATACAAACATGATAACATTGACGTATTTCTTTAAATTGACGTAATAAACGTGCAAACTTTTTACAGGGAGAACTCGTGTTACAGGTTTTAGCAATTTGCAATCATTCATCTGGGTATGTACAGTTATGTCGCGTCGCTTTCGTACTTTTCTCGGTGAAATTAGAATAGTCAACTGCATTCGTTAAACGATGTAGAAATAAATTTTACTTGAATTGTGTGTTATCAAATCAGACCTATCACTCGAATACAGTAGATACTCCTCTATTCACCAATGTTATCGTTAAAGTATTTCCAAGTTGTATAATTAATACATTTTCAGATTAAGATATTACGGAGCGAAATCCAATTTCTTTTGACATGTATGATTGTTAATGGCTTAACACTCGATTTTTAAATAATAACATTATTCTTTACAGATTTAGCAAATTCTTACTAGTTGTGTTGGGTAATATTAAAAAGGGAATCAAACTTTGTTTTCCCAAATTTAAAGAAACAGTTATATCTCTGATTAAGTATGGCAATGTACCCATAGTACTATAATATGACGCTTCTCTTAGTTTAATCTTATTTATGTTACATCGATTGCGAAACAAGCTTTCAGCTTATATTAATCACGCTCAATGTATGCTTCCTGGAGACTTAACCAATACTCACGCCGTTTGTGTGGAAAAATCACAACATTAAAATCCGCTCATCACAGGACTCGAACCCGGGACCTTCGGTACGAGAGGCCTACGCTCTACCGCTGCACAACTTCTTACGACCTTGTACATGCACAAGCGTATTGCATCGATTTTCGCGTGCAGTGATTTAAAAAATGCACCGAGTTGCAAAACAGTATACATTGAGGTAGATTTTGTGCATTCTGTATGATAAACGGATTTCTAAAAATGCCTGTTTAAACGAGTTATGTACACACCGAATGTCACATGAGTACTAGCTCTATCCTTAAATTGCAGAGTTTGTATATTCATTAAACCAAATCCTTTTGAGACTCTTATCTTCGTTTTCGAAGGCGTGGTAGACACATTACAGAAATTCCAATTTCAATAGTTCACTCCCAAAATGAACAAATCTTGACAAAGTCACATGGTTCTGTATCTGTGTGTGACAGACGCAAATTGACTGTGTTCTTAACCTGTCTTCTCGGCTAATTCTTTTGTTTATTTCTAGTCGTGGCTAATGGACTCTCAAAATTACTGCTTAAATACCATTCTTAAATATATCTTAGACTATAAAAAAAGTATTTGGCACAGGAAAATTTGACAAAGTCTAAAGAAATGGAGATATAAAACCTCATGGTTCCATAAAAATAACATTTTAATTGTCTTCGCATAAGGATGGATGGTAGAAGTATCATCACAGACGAGATAACAAATGGTTAACCGACAGATTTATTGTCCGAGAAAAAACCTCGTCTGACATTACAGCTATTATAATTGTCATAAATCATACGTTAACAAGGCCCATACTAGACGCTCACCAGTGATAGCTCAGAGAGGATCGTCTGAAACAAAATATACTTGAACTGTATAGACATATAGCTTATGGCATAGAGTTGCCCCAATTTGTCTAGGCCCAGTTAGTTAGTAGCGACAGAGAACATAAATCCAGGGAGTGTATGTTCGAACCCCAACTCGGTCAACAGTCTCTCCGACGTTTGACAAAAACTAAATACGACAGACGTCATTCGTTTTTCACAAGTGAACTTACAAAATATGTGAAAAAGAAGCTATCGGCTTGCATAGACTGTTTGGTGCAGAACTGGTTCGAGAACGCCAGAAAACACAGGGCTCGGTGATCTGTCCGTGTAAAACTCAAACCAATCAATAAGTATGGTCATGTTTACTTGAACACTTTTACACATATAAATCAACTACCGAAGATAACCTTAAAAATATCAATGCACACTTATGATTAAATGAAACTTGTAATACTTGATAGAATTACACTGTATGTTGGAATAGCATGAAAAAGGAGCTACATGTAAGAAACAAGTTAATTATAAATCAATATATGGCAAAAGTGCTCATTGTGTGTCCATTATTGCCCTTACACATTGATTATGTGCTGTCAGCGATTTTGCTTTTCAGTCTGTAAATATACTTGGTTCCTAATGCCTTTTTATGTGTCAACTTCTTTTAAATCCTTTCCAATATGCAAGACATCTGACACAGACGACTTCGAAAACATATAAGTATAAATGAGAGTAAACTAATTAATATATATAGTTTAAAACATTGTTGTAAAAAGAGAAAGTGCTCATAATGAACGATTTTAATGTTGCCATAATGTTTTCAAAGGACGTCTGCTATATAAGCGTCAAAAAGCGTCTGTATGTTCGAAAGGTTAACATTGTTCGATAGGGAAATGGTTTTGAAGAGCAATTACTTATTTTTCTGACGATATCTAGCATTGAATCTGGAAACTCCGATTTTCATATGTTTTATTTTCATATACTTGGCATGGATAAACCTGATGTCATAAGCAGTAGACTATTTATGTTAAAAACCTTTTAGAACGATTTTTATTAAGAAGCAGACTAATAAATCATTATAATCATGGCTCTGTCCATTTGTATAAATCAGATAAAATGTATTTTTGAATGTCATCTGGGAGAGTCGAAAGAAATTTAAGTTTAATTTACACATATCACATAAAACTAAGCCATTAGTTTCACTTCTAAAGGAAAAAACGTTTGGGTAAAGCCATAGTTGGCAGTCAAATTATGCCATTAAAAGAGAATTATCAGGATGCAAAAATATTTCGGTATTGGGAAAAAAATCAAGCAGTTGTCAATGTATGCAAATTCCTTAGACGCTGAGTACCGTGTACCTATGGTTACTGATTTTGTAGTCACTGTCCAATTTCTGTCAATTTTGGAAAAATAAACATTTGAGCCGCGCTCTGCGACTTTTAATTATCCAGATCAGCCAGCTTATCCATGCACTCTGCATTATTCGCTAATAAGTCATAGAAAGATTCAAGAGATTTCGGTAAAGCAGAATGTATTTGGTTCTTTTAGCATGGATGCCCATACAGGTTTTTGTCAACACATGTAATAATTACGTTAGGTTTGGTCTCCATGTAACGCCCCTCTAATGTAATTACTTTTACGGATAAAAGAACATGTTTCGTAGAATCGTGATATGAACAACTTTCAACCCAAAGGTACAACAACGTTTTCAACACAGATTAAACATTCAAAAATGAGATATCGCCAGAAACGTTTCTAGAGGTTATATTGACATTGTACCAGCTTGAGCCACATCACACGAACTTGTAAATACAGATTTGTTTTAACTCTTTTATCGCCGAATTTCCTTAAGTATACATTGGTTGGACTAGTGTAAAACTAATTCATGCTGATCTCTTCACGAGCTGACTCACCTGTATATGTATTACCTTGTTTACATTGTTGTCGAGACTATATTAGTCTTAAGCCTCTCGGGTCCGTTTCGTCTGTTGTTTTACATATGCCGCTTCCGGTCCTCAAAAATATGGAACAATTTTAAAAGCTGATTGTTTCCAGCACTTATTTTATATCTTTATTTAAATTATAAATACTCTTTGCATTAATGAAGTCTTCGGTAAGACTGTAGCGGTCACGCGGAGCACTCCGCAGGCGTTCCACTCCCTGAGAAAATACCCGGAATCTTGCAACGGGCGGACACGCGGAGTGCTACCTTAATACAGCGCACTGGCAAGCGGAGCACTCCGCAGCACTCCGCAGGACTGTGCGACCGATCCAGTACCATGGATCAATGACTCATGAAAACCAGACCTGAACTTCGCTTGTTTATAGATCTGATGACTGCCCCAAACAGGTTGGCTCATATTGAACTATACGATAGGCAATCGAATTGTCGCTTACCATATTGTTCGGTATAAACCAGGTAAAATAACCCATATAAATAAACGAGACGAGAGAAGCGGTACCATACCTACCATATTTTTCAAATTTGATTAGTGAGTATCATGTATCTACTTAATACGTTTAGTCATAAAAACCAGTCCGGATGGCAGAGCCCCACTTTTAATAAATCAAAATATGGGAGGCAAGATTAGTCACAAAAGGAACATTCCATTTGAATTACTTTGAAATGATCTCCTAGTTTCAAAGATAGAAATATACGCTATGGACAGTGACTGAATTAGAACATGTCCTTGTTTAACATCAAGGCGTGTTGTCTGAACATCAACATATTAGTTTGGCATTGAATATCCATTTACCTCTAATTAAAACTGATGTTTGCGTTAGTGCTCCTTTAGATTCATCAAGGTATAACATGTATTCCCACTGAAGCAATAACTACAAATAACGTGAAACACGAACATGGTTTGCTAAGCAATAAACTACGCAGGAAACTTACATACACGACAAATTAAAGTTTACAACTCAGACAGTCACTACCATTACTTTTGAAACTCTTTTTTCAATAGTCTCAGGTAGGCAAACAAATACATACAGTCGTTAACTGATGCTTCATTAAGGACAACGATAGACTAGACCAGTACTCCCATACATCACTTTCATATCCACTACATCGTATAGCCTGCCGAGCCCAGTTTGTAGTATCGCGGTCTCTCCAACAAGGGGTTATGAGCTTGATATCAAGCTCGGTCAACATTCTTTCAAACGTTTCACAAAATACATTTTTATTCCGCCAATGGGCTAACAGTCTATGTGTAAAAGCAGTCAGTTGCTTAGAAATAATGTTGTATTGAGTACTGGTTTGAGAATTAAGGTGAAATGTGCACTGAGTGAAAACTGTTGAATACAAAATCCCAATAAAATAATCACTATCCTACTCCAGCATACAAACATTTGGATGAAACACGAAACTATTCCCCAGGCAGGGCTGACCTTTGACATATTTGATTTAAACCTAAAGAACCAAGCCAGTTTTTAATTGACACATTTATCTTTGCCAATACATATCATTTAATTATTTTATAATTTATAGTTAATGTGGTAATATTTGTTTCGAAAAATATATTATTTCTCTAGAATTACGGTAATTTGTTTGTCATTGAGAATTAAAATCAACACATTTCTTCAGAGATAAACCCCATTCTTTTGACAGATTCCCTGTCGTTATTGTATTATTCCCATAATAGGTTATACGAACTTGTAATGTAGTATTTATATTTCGATAACTGTCATGCATTATTTGTAAAATCAATGATAAACAAAACAAAAATTCGTTTTTTTGTTGTTGTTATTATCTTTTGCAGCCGTTTCGTGAAAAATGTGTGTATTCCTTTGAGTTACAGTACTTTCATTGGCATATATGTATATGCATAACTACAACACTTTTTTCATAAACACTGTTATGATAAAAAATCATCCTACATCTGTTTGAGGATATATATAAACTTTTATTCGGTGCATAAGATGCAACTAAGATTATCAAAATGTTTAGATCATGAAACATACGCACAATACGAGTGCAAAGAAGAAGGAAGACGGAACTGCACTGAAAAGTGAAACAACCTTTTAACCCTATCTCACACAAAGACCCAGAGCATCGCTGTTGCAGACATGTGTTGACGCGTTTGCAGTTTGTATTTGAAGTATACAGTTTTTGAATACATTGTGGAAATAGGAGAAATGGTTCATGATGATAATGTCTGTCATTTCGCCAAATGTTTTAAAATCTATTAGATAATGTATAATATCGTTGATAATTAACATTTTTTGCCTAGATCGTTCCAAAGTTGATTGCTCTAGAATTGTTGAATATATTAATAAATCGTGCTGCAGTCTAGAAGTATTGATTCCTTTGTCATTGTATTGAAATGGTCATATGACCTGCTGTCATTGTTTTAGGGTTTTAAAACGTAAATCCCAACATGCTCACATATGTCATGACCATCCGCATGTATGATATACTAACGATAGCCCCGCTGTATGTCATGACCATCCGCATGAATGAAACACTAACGATAGCCCCGCTGTATGTCATGACCATCCGCATATATGATACACTAACGATAGCCCCGCTGTATGTCATGACCATCCGCATATATGATACACTAACGATAGCCCCGATGTATGTCATGACCATCCGCATGTATGAAACACTAATGATAGCCCCGCTGTATGTCATGACCATCCGCATGTATGATACACTAACGAAAGCCCCACTGTATGTCATGACCATCCGCATGTATGATACACTAACGAAAGCCCCACTGTATGTCATGACCATCTGCATATATGATACACTAACGAAAGTCCCACTGTATGTCATGACCATCCGCATATATGATACACTAACGAAAGTCCCACTGTATGTCATGACCATCCGCATGTATGATACACTAACGAAAGCCCCACTGTATGTCATGACCATCCGCATATATGATACACTAACGAAAGTCCCACTGTATGTCATGACCATCCGCATGTATGATACACTAACGAAAGCCCCGCTGTATGTCATGACCATCCGCATATATGATACACTAACGAAAGTCCCACTGTATGTCATGACCATCCGCATATATGATAAACTAACGAAAGCCCCACTGTATGTCATGACCATCTGCATATATGATACACTAACGAAAGTCCCACTGTATGTCATGACCATCTGCATATATGATACACTAACGAAAGTCCCACTGTATGTCATGACCATCTGCATATATGATACACTAACGAAAGTCCCACTGTATGTCAATAGTAATTATGTCAAAGCGGAGTATCAGTAAGCACCCATTCTAAACCGACGCATTGCATTTCAAAATAAATTATGCCTGATAATACAGAAATATTATCCAGAACAAGTTGTGTCAAGCGACTCAATGAGCCACCGAGCTCAACAACATATGGCATCTTGTATAAGCTTTGCGTGCACTCGCTTCTGTGTTGGAATATATTCCACAAACAGCTCGATTATGTCGGAATTAAAAGAGAAAAGAATGTGTCGCATACGGTCAATTAGAACGATGCTAATATTTCTCTTGCTTTCCGTGTAAAGTCAACGGTTTATGATGAAAACATAGCTGGGTCATATTACACAGTACATATATAGTAAACTGACCTTATTATGTATGCATAACAAACGTATATTAATAAAAAAAGTTTCAAATAGAGTACATGTCCTAAAATTTGTGGAAGAAATAAAATGTTTACTTATTAGAAACAAATACAAACACTGGTTAGCCGATTGATTAGATAGCACACATAAGATATTGCCAAAACCTTGTTTGACATTGCAACTGTTTTCGGTGTCGACAACTACGTTAACACGGCATATACTAGACTTTCAGCTAAGCTTGAGGAGGATCGAAATTACGAACATCCTGATTCTATTCCATATTTAACCTGTAACCGTTCTGTATTTAATGTGCTAATGTGGGTGATTGTTTATATGGTGATTTACGCAGTTTTAAAAATTCAGTTTTAACGCGGCGGTTCCTTAATAAGTTGTCAGTACTACTTGTACGTTACACCAGTAATGCTGTTCCCATAATCAAGAGTAAGTGTAATTGAGATTTGATCAAAGAACACAAGACTTACGGTATTAACGAACCGATAATAATGATCTGTCTACGCATTCAAATGTATACCAGAGGTTTCATAAACGTTACTGCAATATTTGCAATTACTGTATAGTTTATTTTTGTTTTTCTAATTTCCATTTGAAAAAAGGATGCAGTATCCGTCGATAGTGCACGCATCGATATTGCACTCAATTTGATATTGCACTCAGATCTGTTTTCACGTACTGCTTAGGACAGAACTTTTTCAATACAGCGTTACAAAGCGCTCCAATCCAACCTTTGATGAGTTTAGAGACCAGCTAGCTTCTATTTCATAACTTCTACTTTGTCACTGAATAGGGATTAGTGGATCGCAGGCAAGTGACGCCATCAAATACAAATGAAATAAAAACAAAATGAAATCATCTATGTTGGTTAAGACTGTCTGTGTATGATTGCAAACGGGAGTTGAATCCGTCTACAACGTGATCTGCGCCAGGTCCGGATGCAGGGAGTTTCAGTCTCTGATAGTCCTAGGAAAAAAGATGTGCTTATACTGTTCGTAAAACAATGGTTGGTACATCTTGTGTAAATGACACGTCGTGAACAATTGAAAGACATATACAAACAACTAAATCTAGTCTATTCATAGCGCTAGCCGTGTTTGTAAATAGAAGTCAAACTACTTCTGACGTAATAATGCGACGTGTATCAATAATATTGCTCGATCGCTATAAAGTTGTTTTGATTGTCGTTGACGATCTATTATAAGAAAGTAGGGATTTCATAACTGCTAGGATGAATAAACAAATGATTGTTTTGAAGGTAGGTCTCCTGATTATTTTTGTCATTCTCCGATGTTAACTTTATCAACGCAGTATAGAAGACATGTGGCTAATGTGAGGTCAAAGGGGGGCATCTAAATCGACTTAAGAACACAAATATCCACGCATAAGACAATACACGGGTTCTTAATGAAATCCACTGTTAGAAAAAGCATTATACATCATTTTGTCGATGATTCAATTTCGAGTCGAAACCAAATGGTTAACATAAATGGCAATTCGTAAATTTAAATTTTACACTACCCTAGCAACCATCCGAATGGAAATAATTTCGCGATATATCGTAAATGTTAATTAATCAAAACAATTCAAAACAATTGTTAATTGTTTAAATGCTCGAAGTGTCTAAAAAATCACAACATGACACATTTTAAATAGCCAATATCAAAATTATACAATAAAAAGGTTATTGCATGATTATGGGAAACTATTGTGTTTGGATTCGTTCCTTCGGCGGAGGTTTGCTCTCGAAAGCTCTGGAAACTCAGCCGAAGGAACTCGTCCAACACAATATTGTCCCATACAGATGTAATAACCTTTAAAATTGATCCATGTCTGAAAGTGCGGATGTGCATCTTCATCTTGATATATAAACTTATCGCAAATGCATTATGGATTGTTACTCTAGAGCTAAGCTTACCAGCCCATTATTCAACTTATTTATTCAATATAGAACAACAAACAGTTCTTGTTTCTATCATATTGGACCTGGGCCTCATTCGGCTATTAGTAGTAGTCCGGTACAGCGGAAATATCAACCTTTATCAGTGAAAGGGAAGCAATTCGGATCGACTTGAGGCGCAGACAATTGTTTCAAGCGAATTTCAGATGAATACACAAGAATGAAGTTTTCTGCCATTTGAGGATGATTATTTCGTTTAAAGTTTAAAGTGTTTTTTTATAAAGTTGAATACCTTCTGACTGATTTGTAACAAATACATTGTTTGCTTTTAGCTATATTGACAGCTTAAGAGCCATTTTCAGAAAAACATGTATTTTCTGAAATTAAAAGTAAAATACACTGCAAAAAGAGTGTCATATCTCAAAAAAGGAAGGTCAACATGTGAGTTGTTCGTGTTGTTTTGGTAGTTTTAAAAATTAACTTTTATTTAATATAGGATAATGGGTTATTCGTGTTGTTTTGGTAGTTTTAAAAATTAACTTTTATTTAATATAGGATAATGGGTTAATTGGATTCTAGGGAAAGAGCAATATCCTATAATGGTCGCCTATGAAAAAGGAATTGCTTTCAACAAACCTGAACCATATTATTTGAACGGTGCTCTGTTAAATCTTCGGCGACATTATTACACGTTTTGATACATACCTGCATGCCTCTTGTAGTGAATCCAAATTGAAACGGTCTTACAGAAGTTACTTGAACGCGTCTATGACTACTTGGCGACCAGTGCGAACACAATATGATTACATGGATGCGCAGACTGATATTGATCTACACTAGTCGCAAATGCTTTCGGTTTGTTTTAACAGAGAATCTCTCAATTACAGAAGATAACTATTTGGAAAAACGGGCCGTTTCCGATCGCTCATCGCAAACAGATAAGCTCCATTTGCTATCTTATCTTTCAACTGGTTTAGACAATGCTAAATACCTTGCAAATGTTTGATTGTCCAGTTCGTCTTTATTCAAAAATAATTCGCTACAATGCGACTTTCTTGTAAATAAGAATTCAACTATTCAACTTCTTGTCCTCACAGTACTTTGATTTGGTATAAAACTGAGGTTAATTGTAAGCTCCCCTGAGCACTTCGTACTCAGTGGGAGTTATTATGATCGCCTTTTGTCCGGCGTCCGTCGTCCGTCAAATTCTTCTCCTCTGTAACCAGTGGGTCAATTGGGATGAACTTCACTGAAAGCATCCTCCTAATGACCAGACCAAAATTCCTTCCATTTGTTCGGATCCATGCAGAATTCTGGTTTCCATGGCAACTAAACGAAAAAATCTTTAAAATTCTTCTCCTCCCAATCATGCTGGCCGATTTTCAAATAATTGTGTAGAAATGGTCCTTCGGCGACCCTCGATCAGATTCCTTCATGCCATGTTGATTGGTCGAACAAAATGACCGTCAGGGGCGGTTTTTTTTTACTTATAAGGCTATAGTGGAAACTTACTAAATCTTCCCCTCCGAAAGTGTAAGGCCGATATTCAAATAATATTGTAGAAATGTTCCTTGGTTGACCCTTTATCAGATTCCTTCAAGCCATGCTGTTTTGCCGTATACGGTTAAAGTAGAAATTTTAAAAATCTTCTCCTCCGAAAGTTTAAGGCCGATTTTCAAATAGTTTTGTTGAAATGTTTCTTGAATTACCCTCTAAAAGATTCCTTCAAGCCATGTTGATTGGTCAAAAACATGGCCGCCAGGGAGCGGGGCTGTTTTGCCGTTTATGTTTATAGTGGAAACTTTAACAATCTCCTTCTCCGAAAGTGTCTGGCCGTTTTTCAAATAATTTTGTAGAAAAGTACCTTGGCTGACCCTCTATCGGATTCCTTCAAACCATGTTGATTCGTTAAAAACATGGCCACAAGGGGTCTGGGCTGTGTTGCCGTATATGCATATTGTAAAATATTAAAAAAAAATCTACAGGTCAGCGATTCCAGAGCCATCGTGGGCCTCTTGTTTAATGTTGTCGTACAATGAATGCAATTAGTCGCTATCCTCGTTGTTGCTATTTCTGACGAATAAATCAGACGTATGTAGGTTAACGTATTCCCCGAAAATGTCGTCAGGCAGAACAATATGAATATGAAGTAATTGTATGCGCAATCATTAAAAAAAGAAATGAGAGTTTAATCAGAGATTTACTTTTCTTCTTCTCATTTGTTTCCCAAGATTGCGTGTCTCCGGATAATTAATGTGATTTTCGAACGAAGAAAAATTCTAATGAAAACAGATGGCTGTGCCTGTAATCTATTTTACATTTTTTCGACTTTCCATAATCTAATACACCATGTTTGTGTTTTGTTTAGTTTAAACGGCTTAATTGTAGTATCATGGATATTATGCGCTTAAATGCTTCATAATGTTTGACTTTTATTGTCAGATAGAAATTCATGTGATGACATTTAAGGCACGTCGATCGAGAGGGTTTTTGTATCTCCATTATTTCCGTATCGCATATAAGGGGTATGGGGGTAAATCATTGCAGTTTCATCTTCGTAGACGTAACACTATGCGTTTCCTTATGTGTATGCGGACAGGTTTTACGTAAGCAGCAAAAATAACCTTTCCGATCGACGTGCCTCATTTATTTGTTTTAAACAGATTGGAAATATAGGAAATATTTGTATAATTAGAGATAGTAAATGTCTGCCCTTATTTGTTACTGGTAATTATACATCTCAGATTAATTGATTAATTTAATTGTTGACGGAACGGTGTTTGTTTAAATATTATGTATTTAGCACAATGTTCCTTTTCCCTGTATGCAGACGGTGAGCCTCGGTTAATTAACAATGCTAACGTTCGCTGAAAATGTTTGGTGGCAAACCATAGACAATCCCCAATTAAATAAAACTGCTTGTTCAACTCAAACGAACCGTTAAACTCCGCGTGCTTCCAAATTGATACACTGAACACAAAGACGGTTCATTCTTTGGAAGATGGTCGGAAATATACAAAAAGAATCAGTATATCGGGTTTTTACTTATATGATGCAACTGAAATACATTTAGTCCTCATATGCGATGAAATTACACTCATTCGACCTTGATTTTGAAGATAATCTTACTCCAGCAAGACATATTTATTTGTTTTGTTTTAGGGATTTAAAGATAGTTTAACTCCACTAAGATTAATACGTACTTCTGTTGTATTTGTTTTGTTTTGGGGATTTTAAAGATAGTTTTACTACACCAAGACAATGTTTACTTTTCTGCTTTTGTTTTAGATATTAAACAATAGTTTTACTCCACCAGTACCAATATTTACGTCTGTGTTTTTCAGGTAACGCCATGGTCCTATTCGCGATTGCTAGAAGTCCAAGACTGAGGAGTATGACCAACTTTTTCCTAGGAAATCTGGCCATAGCAGACTTTTGTGTGGGCGCCTTCTGTGTACTACCAAATTTGTCATTCTTTCTCTCACAAAACTGGATTCTAGGAAGGGTAAGTGACACTTGTGGTTGACACGTAAGCAGACTCATAGATAAGATAAGGGATACTACAGTGTTCATGTATGTTCATGCATTATCGCGATTATCAAACTTTTCCCACACACAACAAATCTTCAGCATCCGACATTGAAAATATTGAATAAAGTTGAAAACTTTTCGACAAAAGAAAATATCGTGCTACAGTGGCATCAGAAAGCGACTGTGGGAAAGGGTGTCCTATTAAAGCTTAAAGCTATTAAAGCTTATATACGAGTAGTTGGTTCATAACGTAACTTTCTAAGTTAGATGAATACCAACTTATAGGGCTTGGAGGTGAAACAGTTTAATAACTGTTATATATCTATATCCTTTGAAAGAGGAGTATAAGAGACAGAAAAAGCACGACTCTGTGCTTACAAAAACGTACACGATTTTAGAGAACATTAAAGACCAATATCAGCCTGCGCATTCACGATCTATCTTACACAATCACTGCATACATATACAATGCACAAGATTGTTAGATGCATCTGTCAACTTGTTAAATTCTGATAAAAAGGAGCAGATATACAGGCTGATGTGAACAGCAATACTGCCTTGTACCAGTTCATGCAGACGGGCTCAAATAAGAGATATTAGAAGGTAAACGAAAACGTTCTGAGCCATCCGATTAATTCTTCAAAGTAAAGTCTGATCATTTACCCATAATGATTTGTTGTAAATTAACAACACGTTTTACCAGAATCGATTAATTCTAAATTAACTATTACCTTTTTGTAAGGTGTATCCTTGCCTCGATATAGATGACTGTTGAAGATTTTTTTCAACTAACAAAATGTAGAAATTTCAAAAAGAGAGCATGTGTGCTTTTAATATTTCAGATAAGACATAATCATTTTACTCAGACATTTTCAAAGCAGTAAATCATCATAACTGGTAAACGGTTTGTCATTCGAATTCTAAGCAGCGTTGCAATACAGACTTGTATTAGAATAAGATGCCCATGATTGCTCTATATCGATCACCTGATTTCATAGATCTTATTTTACTTATAATATTTTTACTGTAAACATATAAGGAAAAGTAGCCCCTGCCCTATGGTGCATATTCTTCAATTGATCGGGATCATTTGAACAAGTTGCTAGAGGGTCATCAACGAAAAATGTGTGTCAAATTATTTTCTACGTTTGTTCAAAAAGACTTGTATAAAGTTGTCACTATATATATATTCATGAAAGAAGCAAACCTTGTACCTTGTCGTCTGGCGGCCATGTTTTCAATTTGTCGGAATATTTTCTACAAATTTAGTAATGATTCACCCAAGATAAAATTGTGCCTTTTAATTTTTCAGTTATTTTGTACAAGAATATTTTTCAATTATTTAACATATTGCATATAAGGAAAATAAACCCCTTTTCCTGACGACCGTGTTTTTCAATAGAGCGAAATACTTTTCACAAACTTGGTAAATGGTAATCCAGGAAACATTTCTTTGCTAGTTGTTTTTATACATCAAGCCAGTACTTGTGGATAAGACGAGTTTTTAATGAACATTTATAATTTGCGAAATTCGCCCCTTTCTGTCATGTTTTTAAACGGATTGGTAAACCTTTGAACAGTCGTTATAAAGGGTCACAAAAGAAACATTTGTGCGAAATTATTCTCAAATCAGTTCAGTCCTTTTCTTAACCCGCAGCATACAATACTCTTTTTACCAACTCTGAAAGATGATCACCTCAGGTAAGATGTTTCTTGAAATATTTGCACGGATCACAAATAAGTTTATGTTCTTAATGCACACCCAAAATTTAAATTACACAGGTCTTTTTTATAATCCGAATCTATGTTATCCCGTTATTAAGGCCTCCTCACACATAGACGAAACCCCCCCCCCCCCCCCCCCCCCCCCGACGTCAACTTGCGTGTACTGGCGAATAGGACTTGAGTACAATTCGTTCCCATTAGTGTATGTACGTTGTACATCGTTGGTGTGTTCGTATGCATGCGTTTGTGAGCTTTTGCGTCCGTTGCGATTAGTCTTGTTCGTCGGACAATTTTGAGCATGTTGAAAAATGTGTGGCGAATAACAGTTTCGTCTATCAATCGTTAAAATTCGTTTCAATACGTTAACCAATCGGAAAGTCTTCGCATGCGTTCGTCAACTGGCGTTAGAGGTCGTGATCAGCTAATTTGCATATCAAGCGATCGAGGACGATCCCATGACGAATCTTTGCGTGACGAATGAAAGCGAATTGTAATGATTGGTTGATTTTCAAAAACGAACGTCAAACGCTTGCATACGAGTCATTACTAAGGGTAACTACGACCTACGAATCCACGCGAAATCAGAAAGCATCTAAATTTCTTGAGTATCTCAACAGTTTTGTGTAGTTCTTGAACTTCATATATAAAAGGAGGAGGCTAAATATCAATATAATTAGTTATTCCTTCGTCAAAACGGAAGATATACAACGCCTTGGGATGCAGTATGTGACTGCTATGGCCCACCAATAAGTCTTCCAGCAACAATTTAACATCCACCAGTTCATCAGAGGCCGATTTAGGTGGAGAAGAGGAGCCAGAGCACGTCGCATCTGGAGAAGACCATGGGTGCATCCCGAGAGACGGCGCCAATTTGGTATCTATGATCAGCTCATGGGTCAGCTCAGAAAAGAAGATCATAGAACTTTAAAGAAATTACTCTGCATGCCAACTGAAGTGTATGCTGACATATTCGAGAGGGTCCGTCATCGCCTCTGGAAATAACACACCTGGTACAGGGAGCCCTTGGATCCAGGCCTCAAGTTAGCTGCCACTCTACGCCACCTGGTTTCTGGTGCCAAGTACTCAGACATGCAGTACTCCTGGCGGGTCGCTGAGAATACCCTCTCTGTAGTTGTCAGAGAAGTATGTCATGCCAATGTGCTGATGCGGTTATGACAGGCTCCTCAACACTTGAAGAATGGAAACAACTGGCTGTTGTCTTCGCAAGACTGTGAATCGGAAGATATTGCATGGGGCGGAGGTACTGTGTCTTCATCACTGTCAGAGTCTTTTTCCCCATGTTCACTGTCAGGTTCGAGGCCCTCAAACCTCTTAGAAGCTTGGGCTGGGAACTTAGGGTCATTGGGACCTAAGACTGTATATCACCGGTACTGAACAATAGAAATGTAAAAAAATATCAACAACTGTCAACAAATAGTCGGGAACAATTTTACTGCGCATACACCAAGACAGTGACAAACATTTACTGTAAATCCTTTTCCTTAAACATGACCTAGTAGGTTGTGAAAAAAGGGAGTTTTATAACGTGACAAAAATAGGTGCCATTACTGGGCTACAAAATACTAGAACCTACACATCAATTCTGACACATAACCATGACAAATAAAGACCACAAAAGACTAGAACCTACACCTCAAAACATATAACCCTGACATACAATACAAGATTTGGAAAATAGCTTTAAAGATTTAAAACTTATCCGGGAGGAATATTGGGTATTTTCTCCTCCGGATCACCAGGCTGCTCATCAGACTGTATCTCTGGTTCCTCGGGTTTCTCTGGCTCTACAGCAGCAGCCTTTCTCGCTCTCGCTCTAGATATTTTTCCTCTCCCCCTTGGCATACATTGGCACTTACAAAACCTCAAAAAGGTTGAAAATCAAACAGCAATACGACGTGGTGTCGAGTCGGAGAAAGTTAGAAGGCAAATGACCCCACCTGGTTTTCGCCAGTCTTGTATAGCGTCCGGTAACGGCCGGATACGGAAATACCCTTTCGGAAAGCTTCGGAAGCATGCGCAAAGTTGCGCTTCGGTTCGCACGTTTGCGTTCCTAATCGCTAACGGAAAGAACAAAGATTGTTTGCGCGACCCAACGCATTCTCACACTTCGTAAATCATTCGCCAAAAATCGTTTACCTTTCGTTATATTTCAAATTATGTAACACATTTTCGAACAGTTTCGGTCAAAATTCGCCAGAATTGACACATTTACCCAATTCCCCAGGCTGCGTTTAATGGATTCGCCTATGTGTGAGGAGGCCTTTAGAATACTTCACTTCATGTTAGCAAAATATAATGAGACTTTAATGTTTCTATAAACTAAATGCATATCTGGACGATGTACCTACAATTTCGTTATTTATTGCTATACTAATTCAAAATATTACGGTAAAACTTATATAAAATGGAACTCATTCTCGAAATCAGTTAACTTAATCCTGTTGCAATTTATTTTACTCCGTTCAATGTTCTCATGACGACCAGTCTCTATGATTAAGGGATGAAAGCACAACATACTACTATATTTCGAAAACCACAAATAGCAAAATATCTATACCGTTCAAATAATATTTTTCCTATAAGAAAATGAAAGCAACACCATACTTTCGATCAGCCTACGGTAACACAATACAGATGTCTAGATGAGTTTGTAGTATTGATACACTAATTAAATCCAGTTAACTATTTTATGACACTTGATGGCCAATGCAAACAGTTGTGGTTACACTAGTTACCGAACAGTACTAGCATGAAGTCCCTTTAGAAAAGACATTTAACTTGACATCATTTGGTTCGATTGCAATGACAGGGATCGTTTACGAGGGTTTTTTCAACACAAGCTTTTATAATTTAATAAGCTACACATTATATTTAATCTATTTGCTGGACGGTTGTGTTGGAATTTGTAACTTAAGTTCAGGCAAGCAGTTGTATCAACAATGAGATAAGTCACTTAATTATTCACGCTTCATTTTAATCTGGCTATGACAACAACAGCAACACCAGATTCCTTTAGTTCGCCATAGATAATCATACCAGTGTAGTAGCCAACATGGTATTTTAACTGTGTAAAAGCTGCAGGATGTTTCCGAATGGATGCTCATTAAAGCAAGAACAAATACATAATTAACTATATTTTTAAAAGGTCACCAAGAAACATTTGTGCCATATTATTTTCAAATCTGACATTTTCTATCTTTGCACTCGATAAATACAAGTAAAACAAGAAACGCCCCCTTTTGAACCTGTTTTGATGCCACCTTGGAGCCATATGTATCAACATATCAATATTACTTTTTTAGGGTCTCCCAACGAACAATTATACAACTGATCTTAGAAACAAAAACATGGAAATACATGTATTATGTACATGTTTCCCAAATATGTCCAAGGATATTCTCCCTTAAAGATAACTATGGAAACAAAATACTACTTGTAAATGCATAATATCAAAATAAACAATACTATTGCAGAGAAATATGAGCCTGTTAAAAAACACAGTTCTGCTAAATTGGCAAAGGTATGAAACCAATTTTACTTTGACAAATATTCATCAATTATCATTTGGCTAAACCCTTTTCCACGTACAACACATCTACAGCAGATGAGTTTGAGTCTATAAATAAAAGTTTCAGGAATGAATAGAGTTCAAACTTGTACCAAAAGGCAAAATTGCTCATAATGAGCAGTTAATCCTATTGCAACAAAGTTTGCAATGCAGTCAGCTGCAGAACGCTTCCGTTCATGCGAAATGCTTAATTGAATTGTTGTTTGGCATTTTATTATATGACAGCCAACTAAAACCGTCCCAAAAACATGTAAAACTACGTAAGTGTTTTGTTTTCTTCTGTCAAACTTCCAAAAAGGAGGTTTGTGGAATAGTTTGTTATGAAATACTGGGAATAATTATTCCAACCTTCTGTTTTAATCCCATTTAATCCAGAATGACATGTGTGTCTAAATGAAAGTGTAACGGATACATAAAGTTGAAAACATCATAGTTAAAGGATAAGTTGAAGGCATTTCTACATTTGTCACAATGCTTTCGAAAGCCGTTTGCTGCAGATGCGTGAACATCTCTTGCTTCGTGAAAATGTGTCTGCAAGCATGTAAGGTAACCTAATTATAAATGAACTTTAATTTCTGCACCCGACATATCCTTGCAGCCAGTGTATTTTTCTCAAGAAATAAATCACGCCATATAAAAACGTCTTTCAAGTCCTTTCAACCAGCTAAGATGTATGTAAGCCTGCTCAAATATGACGTGTTTGTCAAACAATTAAAACGTAACTGTTTCATCCTTTCTCACATATATACTCACTTTGACGTTTCTGTAGCAGAAGACATTTTTGGAAACTTTGTTGGAAAAAGGAAAATTGCTCATAATAAATAGTTTTTCGTTTTGCCACTATTTTTTCAATTCTATTCGATGATTAAACTATCATCTATATAGATGTTTCACATGTGTGTTCATATGTTTTCGAACTCGTCTGCTGTAAATGTTGCTGTAGATGGGAAAGCGTTCGTCCACAAGGGGGAATGAAGGATTATTAGGAGACCTATCTGTCATTCATCTTCAATTGTGGCTGGATATCCTGTATGTTTTGGCTCACGTGGACAATTTTGACCCTACGACCTTAAGATCGTGAGACCATTACGAGATGTCCATGAGTCACTTCGCTCCCGCCCCCCCCCCCCCCCCAAGCCCCCCGCCGCCCCCCACCCCCAAGCCCCCCGCCGCCCCCCCCCCCCCCACGCCTCACCGCACGCACAAACACACACACACACACACACACACACACACACACACACACACACACGCAAACATGTATTATAACAATGTGTATATGAAGATTGTAGCGATTCTTAAAATGTAACTGGCTTTCACCTATAACCTTCATATACCAAACTTGTGAAGATACACGCTTTCTGACGACAAGGCAACCTTTGTACCACTTAAAATAAAGCAAATTTCACAGACGGAAATTACTGAGACATTGTATTTGCCAATAGTTTAGACTCTTTTACTTGTCTCAACCACTGTGGTTCATATTATGAATGTTTCTTTGGATTCCAGACCATTTGAAACAGTTTCGCTTGATAAGACCTACTTATCCCCTATATCTACGTTTTTGTTTAAACAATATTCATCCAAAGACATATGGACTGTGTCTGGTGATTTGGCTTTAAGGTACATATGTGAACAGTGAAGATTGTCCACATGCACGAATTGTTTATCAAGGTGCAACTTGTCAGGATGTGTTTGTCTACCGGCGTCGTCAACCAAATACCCTATCCAAGGTTTTTTTATGCCAAGATTGGGTTATATCGTTATTTAAAATATAGAAATTTGTATATTTTTCTTTGTTCGGTCTTGAACGTTTTACATAATAAAAGTAAGACTTTGTTGCAATAACGATATTTGGCTTTTTATTGTCTACTCGGGACTCAATTTGACATTTCTCCCGACCTTCGGACTCGCGATATAACAATTTACCTCGTCCCTAGTAGAACAATAACAAGTGCAACATAATATCCCCTATCTATTACTACATCAATAGTAATACGTGTCATTCTCGTGTGTATCATTCTCCTTTGATGTCTGTATTGTGAAACCGATGACATGAATAAAACTAAATATATTAATTTTGCTTAGCAAGAACTGGGGAAACATTCTGTGTCATTGTATTTTTTTGTTAATATACTCATTGACGGACAAATTATGACGTTGAAGACGACGGACGGATGGTGATCACAAAAGCGCTCACCGTTGAGCTCAGTCGAGCTTTAAGAAGAATCGCTGAACAAAAAAAGCAAAGCAGATGCAAAAGAATGCCTCCTGAATTGATACTGTGAATGACGTATATGTTAATTCTTTCGGACAATTTAAGTGAACGGAAAGTTTGATAAGTTTCCTCAAGACCGGTTTGAGTTAGCGTGGTCCGCTAAATTGGTTGCCTGTGGAAAGTCGAAGACAACACTTGTGTAGTGCCCTAACGACGTGATACTGCTTTATAATGGTTTTCTCTTATTCATCTAGCTGGTACTTATCCCGCTGAATTCATGCGACCGGTGTCATCATAACTGTTTCACAATCATGAGATTGTTGTTTAAGGTTGCGTTTAGCTGGGTAATAATTAAATGTCTAAGAGGTGTCATTGCTGTCTGTCTATTAAGGATGTGACAACTAACACTTTACACGATACTTACGATTTCAGTGCATTGGCAGCAATTTACTTTTTTCAATAATATCGGAAAGGAACCTATTGTTCATAATGAGCAATTACTAATTTCGCACAATTCTGTACCACAATAATGTGTCCACTTTGCGAGTTTAATCGTTTCCCTCCGATGGTTTGAGTGTAGACGAATCTATCAGTCCAGGTCATGTAAAGGATTAAACGAGAACTAAACGGGCATCGACCAATTGGTTGATATCACCAAGGGAACGTTTAAGTATTAACACTGCAGTTCAATCATCTCCGAATCATGCATAATTACTGCAGTGTTTTAACTCTTTTAGTGACCATTGTAATATTGAGGTTTATGAAGCAAACTAAACAGATGCAAGTGAGTCTGCTCGCAACGAGCTGTCTTACTTAAAATCAGCATTGTTTGTCCTTCACTGACAAAAATATAACTCCTATTACACGAATAATTAAGTCGCCTGTTTTTATCGTTCTACTTAGAAAGTTCTGCGCTGAAAGAGTTAATATCCTTATAGCGCAGTCGTAGTTCAAGCTCGAAGATTACTTAAATATAACTATTTTCTGGTGCATATATTTTTCCAAACACGAAAAAGGACTGGATATTTTCCTCAGAAAGACCGACTTGTTTAAACCTGCTCCATACTTCAAATGTCTTTGTCGTCGCATCTATCAAGCATTTTCTCTCCAAACACTTAACAAATTACATCATTTTATTTTTTACCATTAGTCGTTTGTTTTGTAAGCATCGCCAAACTTTGCGGAACAAAAGTGTTTAATGTTGAAATAATCGTTCTTTTAATATATAGTGTTGGGCATGTATTTCGAGGCATGTGTTCAGTAAAGTTAATTTTACAGGTATTCGTCTCTGACCGACGATCCATGCATTCAGAGCTCTAGAACAGGGGCATTTTACATGTTTTAACAATCCTTATTTTACACTCAAACCGTATGTTGAGGGTACGTGACACGAAGCTTTTGCCTACCAACAGCATATGGTCTATTATCTTTCGACGTCGACCGATTGAATGTAAGCCTGTATTGGAAAGCAGCCAGTCAAACACATATTAAGACTTCTGAATAAGAAAACGTCAGAAGACCTACGAACAAAACACCATTTCTGTAACTGAAATACAGATTCATACAGCACTATACGCTGATTAACAAGTGTAGTAAAGTAAATTTTAGCCCAAGGTGTCATCCATTAGTAGGAGCAAATTAAGTTACACTTATATAGGGTTGGCAAACGGTAAGAGGGCTAACATTTACTGACGAACCCTTAAGCTGCAATTTGCCGCTAATAATCCCTTCGTTATATCATTAAGACTCGTCCACCTACACTCTTCTTTAAATCCTAGAAAACAGATCGAAGAAGATTAAGAACTTGCCCTTCAAAGTGCCAAATGTGTCTACAAAATGCATTCAATTAACAGATAGGCGATAAGATTAACCAATTAATATTTTAAATCTGAAAATCAATTACCAATTTCCCTTGAGCCTTGATTATTCTTTAATAACAAAATAAAGTTCAAGACGCTCATATCCTACTGCATTGAACTGCGATTTCGTTTTTACAAGTGAATATCACTGTGGTGATTGTAGTGGTTTCTTATGGCGTCAAGCACTGAATTCATAATTCGACATGTAAGGTGATTCTGCAAATGACAGACACTCTCAGATATGATGATCTGTAAAACTGAACAAGGATTAGAAACGTTCATCTTTCGTTGAAGTTTAAATTGAACCGTTTCAGGCGTTGTGTGTAGTCTCACACCGTTTATTAAATAATCTATAATTGTCTGTAGCACTCACTGTTTGCCCATGCACTTTCAAGTAGTGCCACACTGTAGTGACAACAACACTGTCATATCCTAACATTAACTTGTTCCCATATGCAACAACTTTGAATCACCCTACTTCATAAAGATCTGGTTAAAAAACAGAAAATGTCTATAGATGAAAATATATTAATTGAATGCGTAGTTTATCATTGTGCCACAACGATGTCTAATGTCGTGTGCTGCAAAAAGTGTCAAGATGCTAATAGAAGTTAAAAAAGGGTTAAGAGCAATCAGCAAATTATCTGGTACAGTTTAAGAGGCACGAAACAGTTTTGCATGCAAGGCGTTTTCTCAAAAACTACAGATGCTATAACTTTGAAACTTCACACACTTATTGGACATTATCAAATTACCTTGCAGGTAAAAGTCCCATAACTCTATATCATATTCTGATACAATTATAACCCTCTTTGGACTTGGTTAAAGTTTTGCATGCAAGGCTCTTTCTCACAAACCATAGATGCTGTTGCTTTAAGACTTCACACACAACTTGGACATTATCAAATGATCTTGCTGGACAAGTCCCAAAACTCTATATCAGATTTTGACACAATTATGCCCCTTTTTTACTTAGAAATTCTAGTTAAAGTTGTGCGTGCAACTACATTAAGAATATGAGAGCGATACTACTCACCTCGGCGTCTGCGTCTGTGCCACACCTTGGTTAAGGTTTTGCATGCAAGTACTTACATACCTACCAAACTGTCACATCTATGTAGATTATCAAGTTAGATGCAAGTTATGGCCATTTGTTTCCTTATAAATTATGGTTAAAGTTATGCGTGCAACTAAATTAAGAGTCCATATCTCAGTATTTACTTGATGCATTGCAATAAAACTTTAACAACCCTACCTAACTATCACACCCATGAATATTATCAATTAAGATAAATCTATCCTGTATTTGATGCAAGTAATGGCCCTTTATTCAGTCCATATCCTAGTTACTACTTGATGCATTGCATTGACATTTTATACAACCCTTCCCAACCAACACACTTATATAAACAAGTTTAATAACTCTTCTTAGCATATAATGCAAATTATGGCCCTTTTCATACTTAGAAATTCTGGTTAAAGTTGTGTATATCATTGGTGTATCTTAGTAACCACTAATGACTTAAAACTTCATTCATGTCTTCAGGTGTGTCAGGTAGTCAAGTTAGATAACTTTTGTATTAATTTAATGCACATTATGGCCCTTGTTTGAGTTTGAAAATGTGGTTAAAGTTTTGCATGCATGGTACTATCATGCACATATCTCAGTAACCACGCAGGGAGTGATTTAAATCTTCAATATAGTCTTTTAAAGGTATGAAACAATCAGGTTATGTAACTCCTTACTAAATCTATTATAAAGTATTGCTCTTGTTATGCCACCATCGAAGAAGAGGGGGTATATTGCTTTGCACATGTCGCTCGGTAGGTCGGTCCGTCGGTAGACCAAAGTTTGTCCGAGTGATAACTCAACATTGCCTGGATCTATGGTCCTCAAACTTGACTTAGAGGTTTGACACGACCAGTAGATGACCCTCATTGAATTTTAGGTCATCAGGTCAAAGGTCAAGATCACAGTGACCTTGAACGCGAAAATATTAACTTGACATAGAGGCTGGGGGTCACCAGTAGATGACCCCTATTGTGAGGTAATCATGTAAAAGGTCAATGTCACAGTCACCAATTTTGTCCGAGTGATAACTCAACAATGCATGGAATTATGGTCTTCAAACTTGACTTGGAGGTTGGTCCAGACCAGTAAAAGACTCCTATTGATTTTGAGGTCATCTGGTCAAAGGTCAAGGTCACAGTGACCTTGAATGCAAAAGGATGTCCGATTGATAACTCGACATTGCCTGCACCCATGGCCTTCAAACTTTACATTGATGCTGGGGGTGACCAGTAGATAACCCCTATTGTATTTTAGGTCATCGGGTCAAAAATTGTCCGAATATTCCTGATAACATGGCGCCAAGGGGGGGGGGGGGGGGGGGGGGGGGGGGGGGGGGGTTGGGGGGTTGCATACTGTTTTGCATGCAAGGCCTTTTCTCACAACCAACAGATGCTATTCAAACACGAATTATCCAATATCTCAGTAACAACTGTTAACTATGGTATCAAATGTCAAAATAGTCGAGCATGATGTCTTGCGCATATTTTCCATAGTCTTAATCATAACAATTTGCCATCAAAAGTATTTTATTTAGCTAACGCAAAGGATACAAGAAACTGAAAAAATGCACCGACTTCGACTTATGATCCAGAACTGTTCGTTATTTAGCTAGTCACTGGAATACTGTCCACGAAAATAAAATATGACAGTGATAAACGGAAGTAGTACTAAAATAATCCTTATGCTGAATGCTATTTTAGATTTTCTCGGAATGTCGATTAATATAAGTATATAGGAAGAGCGATAAAGTTTTACGAATTGTTCCATTTTAGATATGAATGCTAAACAATCCGCACAAATTATTACAGTGAAATACATGTTTCCCTGATAAAAGCAGTTTTGCCCTGTCTTAATAGCAGAAACCCTTAGAAAAATGTTTGAGAATAGGAGAAAACGTTCTTTGTCCAGTCTTGCACATTGTCCCTTTTCCACCATGTTTTAAATTATTCAAATAATGAAACTTCAAATCCCCTATTTTCTGATTTAATACGCGTTCTAAGATGCTTTCAAAGCAGACGAATATGCAATATAATATCAGTTTTTATTAATTATATAAATAGTTGTGTGCCACAATTAATTGCAAATCTTTCTAGTTCGAAAAGGTCTTGAAATTGACACACGAGTCAACCTTGTAGTTTCAAGAACTAGGAATTTCTAATTAAGTCAGTGACATTTGTGTTCGTTAACGAGAACGATTGCATGCGGACAAATTAGTACTCATACAGAGCCACCACAAATTGCATTATGTAATTGCAAAAACGAACAACCTGTAACAAATGTCCGTCACATTAGTGCTGGATTCAACATGGGATACAAATGTGTCTCCCAATTAACCCATATTTGAACATCCCTTACCGAATCTCCACGTATGCAGTGTCTCTACGTGGTCTTTCATACTCTCTGTCTATTTAGCATACTAACACTGGCGTTGAACATCTTACAATAGTGTCTTGAGTAACCGTTTGGCATAAGGAGACAGCACTTCGTTAGTGTTTTCCATCGATCTGAACGAAATGGAGGGTATGTTCTCAGTAACCAGTTTCAAATAGGCTGATAGGAGTCGCAACTCCCGACTAATCTAGTAAATTACCATTTAAGGACGGTATTCACAATTTAATAAATAGATTGTGAATTTAACTTTTGTTCCTAGATTATACTTATATCATTTGTAATAGCTAAATGTGGTTGTTCGGATTACTGTTATCATGTTAGCTTGCTGACAGCAAACGCATTCCTTTTATATTCTCGTTTTCCCAGGCGATACGAGAAGTGTAAAATTAAATGTTACATCCGATTTAAATTAAGTGAAAAACGTTATTTTGAAAAATATTTGAGTCATACTTTAAAATTACCCTACGGGTTAATCACTCGCGCAATACAGACGAACATTACATATATCCCCATTGTTATCGTCGATCCCCTGTAGCTCAGTCAGTAGCGATGTGGGCTGTCTATCCAGGGGTTGTGAGTTCGAATCCCGGCTCGGCCAACTTTCTTTCCGACGATTGACAAAAGTCAATGCGACATGCGTCATTCGTCTTCCACCAATGGGCTAAGTCTATGTGGATAGCAGCCAGTTGCTTGGAGAGATTGTTGTGTGGAGTGCTGGTGTGAGAAAACAAGGAAATGCATGAGTAGGTGAACTGGGCGCCGTGATATAACTGAGAAATTGTTAAAAACGGCGTTAAACCTCAATAAACCAAACCCGATTGTTATCTCCCTTGACCAAAAATAGTATAATTGCATACCTATTTATCTCATTAATCATTTTCCACATACGGACACTTTCTGATACCTCTACAGTAGACGACTTTTGAAATAATTGTGACAAATGGATACCCTTCTAGTCTTTAAATGACTATGTGTTTAACTACGGATACACGGTGATCATAAGAAGCGGAGTTAGATATATGCTTCATTTAACGGCTATGAAATGTTAGGTCCTCTACTTTGAAAACGTCTCAGATGAATGATGAATATTGATGATTGTATTTATTACAGATATGACCAAATGTGGGTAGAGGTAAATTGCTCTAAATAAACCGGTTTTTCGTTTTGTCAATATGCTTTGAAATGCTATCTGTATCAGATAAAGGATTACTAGGATGACGGAATGCCGTTCCGTAATTTTGCAGTTGAACTCCTCTCGCGAATGTCAAAGACGTCTGTCTCTGACATATAACATAATAGAGTTTTCCCATTCATACTGATGATATAGTTATGTATATCAATTGTGTGGGGCTAACTTCCAATCGGCACCTATTTAAGTAGGAGCCACATCGGGCGATTTGTCATTGTATTGACTCTCCACAACGGGGTCATATAATGATACATTTGTATACAACACACGGGGAAACTCGTTTAGTTTATGGTCAAATAGTGTAACTTAGAATATAGTACTTGAAGACAGAAAGTGGGTAAAATACAGACTCGTTTTAGTAGTCACTGTTCGCATAGGCAACACGAGCAACGTGGTTTCTTTTCACTCGTTTCATATACAAACAGGATTGACGACCGGTATATATATGGTCTTAGTGGTCTGTAAAATGAAGTCTTACGGAGTTTTCAAAATATGTTTTTATTTTCGGAACTGACAAAGCAAGCGCGGCCTTTCGAGTTTGCTTGAGTTGTTACCATACTTTCTCTATTGTGTAATCATTTAAATTTGAAAGCACTAGTAGTCGGTTGCTGAAATATGTTGTTATGTAACGAATCAGGACCCTCTGTTGGACTGCTTATACGATTGGAATGAAGTTACATTCTAATCCTTTCTGTCTATATTGTAATAGGCTTTAAACGCTCTTTAGCTGTATGGGAATTACTTCGGCAAATAAATATAACGCCTTATAAGTATAAAGTCTAATGAGTTGTAAGAAAAACGTATCTGCCTTTCATTTTTAGAAAATTGAAATTAAGCAAATATCTGATGTGTGAAGTCGAGCGCCGTTTGAAAACAGTAATGAATGATAGTAAGGGTAGACAGTATCACTACCAGGAACAAATGTAAAAGCAAAGTTTTGATAAATTGCTAAAAACATTTTGGGAAAAAGATATTTTTTCTTTTTTAATTCTCCACTTCAAACTGTCATTTTGTTCATACAGCGAACGCTGTAGAGGCGACAATGTTCCTCTCCACGGCAGAAAGTATTTAATCCTATATTTTGTCTTCCTTATCGTTTCAGGCTATGTGTAAGATATACTATTACGTGTGGAATGTAAGCTATACAGCTAGTATCATCATCCTCACAGTCATCGCCGCGGAACGTTATATCGCCATTATTCATCCCCTGAAGTCGCGGAACTTTCTCACGCATACCAAGGTGAAGGTCGTACAGTTTATAATATGGGTCACAGCTCTGATCTACAACATTCCGATATTATTTTTATATGATACGATATCCGTGGAGGAATACGACAAGGAGTTTTGTTATCCAGACTTCGCTAATTTGTCAAGTCTAAAAGTGCTCAGTTTACTAAACCTTATAGTCTGGTATGTGCTACCTTTAGTTCTTATAGGATTCATGTATTACCGGGTGGGCATTGCCCTTTGGAGAACTACTGTTGTCAGTGCTTTAAGGTTAAAACTTCAAGTAGAAACAGAGGAGACCTCGTTTAGAAGTGATGCTACACGACAATCTCAAATTAACAGAACATCATTTAATAGATTTTCAAATACGAACAACAGAAGCCGGGCATCAACGTTTAAACTGAGTGACCGCGGAAATAGTTCTAATTCCACGGGAAGTCAAGATAGCCATTGTTCAGAAAACGCTGTATTGTACGCGCGGAATGAAACTACAAAAGACATTGTGTTTAGTACAAAGAAATGCGAGTATAGCGACGTTCATGACTTCGAAAGTGTTGATGGTGTCAACATGGACATTGGACATTCTTGTCCAAGGTCGCGTAACCGGATGTTCTTCAAAGCGAGGAGTTGTTTCAATTCAAGACAATCGATGCGCTACCGTGAAACCGTCGTGTCTAGTTCGAGGCGTGTTTCACGTGCAAGAAAGAAGGTTATCCGTCTGCTTATGTGTGTCGTTGTGACATTCGGTATATGTGTGTTACCTCATATGATGAAGGTCATGAACCACTACTGGGGACTTATAACCCTGCCCCAGTCGGTAGAGGTCATCGTATCCCCCGTGTCTTTTATAATACTGTATCTCAACTCCGTCATGAATCCAATTTTATACGCACTATTTTCGAAGAATTTCAGACGAAGCTTTAAAGAAGTGACACCTTGTTCCAGATCTAAATCTTCGAAATACTGACCGCCAAATACAGATGTTAAATATTTTTGACGCACATGTGTGTACAGTTCTTTACTTGCATACAGGAAATGTAGCGTAATTATTTGATCTAAATTGGTCATACCAAAATGTATTGATAGGTTGTACAAATAAAAACTTTTTAAAATGTATGTGTTTACACGTTCAAATCGCATACTCGTTAAGTCGGGTTTGGTTTATTGCTTTTAGTTGCGAGTATACGCCTGAGATACACACGGGGGGTGATCTTGGTCACACTGGGCGTATCGCCACGCTGATCTTGATATGTGCTCGTCGCAAAGTCTTGAAGAACGATAGATTGTGCGACGTGACGCAACCGGGTCATATCAATATCTAGGTCGTTATCGTGTATTAAAAAGGTCTAGATTTCTGGAAATGGAACGAGCGTTACCACTTTCCATTTCGAGCATCCATACATGTAGCTGTCGTACCGCTTCGCTAAGTGTACTTTTGTGCTGCTATCATTAGTATGTTTTGTAGTTGGCTGGTAGTATGTAGCGTATGGAAAAAATATTTAGTTTGAAACCTTATAGATGTGCCCACTTATTTCGAAAAAGGATTGATATCATACAATCTGAGACGTTGTACATACAAAGTTGATTGATATAATTTGGGTGAAATGAGCCATCCTAACAGTTGCTAGATGATAACAAATTTGTAAGAAATTCTTCTGAAAATTACGCTTATTGTCTGCAGATGTGTTTGATAAGTCACATAACGCCAATCGGAATACCATTATCTGTATTGTTCAGATTAACCTAGGCTATGGACTATACGAAATAAAACTTATCTTTAGGCTTCTTTAGCACATATATATATATATATATATGTTAACAATCCAGAATAAGGTTCAAAATAGTAGCAATAACTGTCTAACCGAACTAACGTCTTACAAGAAATGCTTCATTTCCGTTCTCTGAAATGATTTTGTCTATTTAAGGACACTACGATAACTGGTAACTGGTATGCTACAGATCTCAATTTTCAGAATATACATTTATAGGAACTGCAACAATTCTAGTTACGTATATTAGTAATTGTCATTTTGAAAATGATACCAATTTGAAATCATTAATGCGCTGAGCCTTTGTATCTGGCCAAATGGTGTTTATTGACATAAAGGTTATAGTTCGTGTGCCGTTTGGTGTACCTGGTTAAACAATACGTGCGATACCTTCTTTTACCCCGATTTTTGAAATTATTTTGGTGGTGTTTCACTTCTATTTGTATTGTCAAATATATTGAGAACATTTATTTACGCATATAAATATAAGTCAGCAAATCTGTAACACGGGTTGTCTAAAATAGATGTCCCGTAACCAAAACCAAGTTGCTTTGTTATATCATGATTCGTAATAAGAGTGTGTTCTCCTCTTATATTAGATTTAGTTCATATTTATTTAGTTCCTACTTTATAGTCTTTAAACGTTGACCTGGTAATCAATGCAATACTGAAGTATACCCACGTTACATATTTCAAGCATTTTAAGACATAAACATCGTATCCATGTTTTCTTCTTTTAAAAGGCTTATACATGTACTATCTGCTTCAGATGGCAACTTTCTTGAAGTTTAGCCATACGAAAATATAAAAGTCTCAGGAAACGGCTTTGTACGAAAACCGTTTCTTGAGACTTTTGTATTTGTTGTATGACTAGACTGCTACAAGAAAGACTCTGATTAAACTGCGACGATGCAAATGATGATTTCGAAAAGCAATCTTCGCCAAGTCCCGAAGGTCTATATGTCTGTTGAAGTGATACGGTTTTTCCCGTAGGACGACTGTTAACGATGAAATCTATTGTTTTATCTAAGGTTATTCATGTATTTGGTTTTATTCATAGTTTCTAGTAACCAATGAATTGATTCTTGTAACCAGAATACGTTATGCTTTTTCTAAGTAAAGCATTCATTTAGCCTATACATGTCACCTGTCGCATAAGGCATTCCGTCTGTGAATGGGCGGTCAGGGATGAAATTGAATATAAATGGATACTGTCAAATACACTGGAGATACTTGTTTTGTTGTAATGACACATATATAGATGGATTGTACTATTACGAGCAGCAATAATAAATGTCATAGCAATGTTTCAGTCAGTTTTATTTTGTTGATACCATGACTACCTTTTATACAGTGAAGCAGGTCGTATCCCTCACTAATTCTACAAGACAAATTCGAAATCAATCTGGACACAGGCGCACACTATGATACGTGTAGACAAAATATGAAACATCACATTTAAAAAAAAAAGGATGTTTGTATTGGAAGTTTGAACATATAATTGGCAACATATAAAGAAGACTAAGAGCGGCGGTAAAACCAACTATATGGAATTTGCAACCAATGTAGATACTGATCAGTCAGGGTATCCGCGCAGTCGGAATTGGCTTTGCGTGTTCGCCAATAAGGCAGAGATAGCTTCAGGTCTCTTAACCTTTTGAATAATGAGTAAAGTATGTCTTTTACAATAAATGTTATACTAACATGTACGCTAGGGTTGGTCTTCCAGGGACAGAACCCGTTGTCAACGATTTATCTATAATTGTTCAATTTAAGATTAATGCTAATAATGTATTACACTGCTACGATTATGGCAAGAGGATCTCTTTTATATACAATAGCACGTTAGAGCTGCACTTTGGGACTTTGACATCAACTCCTCTGGATTAATGCAAGTTAATGCCTTAGTTTAAAGATAGTCTATTAGTTGTTGATTCCCATTGACAAATATGTGTATTTCAATATCGCAGTAGAGCGCATCGTCGATAATTTGTCATTTGTATGCCTAAGTCAAAAGACCTGCCGTAAAATCATTCACGCGTAGCACATTTTCTGTTTTCATCTTCATTATCTCTATTTCGGATATAGCAAATTTGCCACTTCTGTTTGTTTCCAAACAAATTAAGGATTCCCTCGTCGGGGGTAATAAAGAGTTCTCATCGTTTATTGCATAACTTTGTATAACGCATTCTCCGTCTCTTATTGAGTCGTGTTAATATGAGGAAGATTGCACATTTTTCTTACAAGCATTGAACTTTAAAATCGCAGGAATTTTCTCTGTTATTCGTTTTATGTGCTTTGCATAACTGTGTTTCTCTGCGCTGTAAATCGATTTCATTTTTAATATAAGCTTACATTTATATAATGAAAAAGCAAGAGAGCAAAATTGAATACCTCAATACAAGTGTTTACTCTCCCCTTTAGCCAAAATACAATACTCTTAAATGTGTGCCTTATGTCGGTCGTTACATTGAAGAAACTAGAATGGAGTGCTCCGCGGAGCACGTGTGTCACCTGCACCTGCTCATTGAAAGTGTGACGAAAAAATGTGAAGGCGAGACAGACAGACGGACGGACGGACGTACTGATGAAATGTATTTGTGAGGTTATTTCCTTTGATGTTTTTTAACTATTTATCTAAGTGTCTTTATAAGGGTGGTGGATGGGTTTTAGGAGAACACCACACCCCACAAGTATTCGGCCACCAGTACGGACAGACGCCGGACATAAACAAGTAATCCCTAGGTGCCTACCATGCTACGCAGGGTGACACAAAAAGTGCTCTTAACTACGTAGCGAGGTTCAGTTCTGGAAATATTATCTGTTAAAGATCGATGCAAATCCTAAAGTTTAATGATCTCCTTTGTTCCAAACCATACAACATCGTGTGGCAGTGTTGTTGTGGTTAGAGCGTCTACATCATGCACAAAAGGTCATGAGGTTTCTCTGATCAGACTGGTCATACATGTTAACGAAGTGGACTTATTGACTTCCCTCGTTTGTACTCAGGGTATATCAGTGTAATATATATCGTTTTTAAGGTCCTCCTTTCAAATAACAGCTGTTTACAACTAGCTCATGACCGCCTGCTCAGTGTGTTGGAATATAATGAATTCACCCTTGTGCACAGTAGAAAACGGCATTACTCACTTTCAACAATAACATATTAAAGCAAACACAAATCATATGATAGCATATGCGTGCTATACCTCTGGACTCGCAACACGAGTTTATCTGTCTGTTTAGTTCTAACAATACGCTTTAACGACCGTATATAATGACGGTAACGTCGAGTAAACATCCGTTTTGTGTCACTCCTTTGAATTGTGGTTATAGAAAATATAGAGTAAATATAGTTTGTTTCTAATCTTGCTGGTTTATTAGTGTATACAAATTAGCCAAATGTAATGAAAATCATGAGCAGATATCACCTGTTTGACCTTTTGTTAATGGCCGTCTCCAGACTGCAACTGGTTGAGCTAATATATTTGTCTTTGGCCTTGTAGCAATGCCCCTAGTGCTTTCGAATGAAAATGTCAAATTATTTTCTATTTCATAAAATTAGAGGGTTAAATGGCCAGATACTGTAGACATGTTTTTCAAAATGCTGGTACCAATAGAACAACAATTTTTCAAATGCCCCTATAATCAAAGAATCCGGAAATTATTCCTTTATTGGTGTTTATATTAGTTATGGGACAGAAACTATACTCTTATATCTCTTATATCACGTGTTAAATGATATGACGTCGACTGGCATCCTAATATACAGAGCATACATAGAGAATAATACATCTATAGGTGCTACACATTTCCAATAAAAACACGTAAAGTATTTATAAATACCGTGATTGGCTAGACGATGATAAGTTCAATTCATATTTTTTGTACGGCCACTTTTTGTTTGATATTCGTATGGCTGCATTTATCATGAAAATAATGATAACTATATATATGAAATCATTTATACGTTTAATGTCATTTTGTTATATTTCTTTTGAAGAATAATGTTATACGTCAACGAAAATGATATGACACTTCTTTATTTTGCATGATCGCTATTAAATACGTATCCAAAATGGCAACCCCTTTCAGCAAGTTGGGTCGAGTCCCGGTAACTCAGTCGGTAACGACGCGGGCTGTCAATCCAGGGGTTGTGAGTTCGAATCCCGGCTCGGCCAACTTTCTTTCCGACGTTTCACAAAAGTCATTACGACATGCGTTATTCGTCTTCCATCACTGGGCTAAGTCTATGTGGAAAAGCAGCCAGTTGCTTGGGAAGATTGTTGTGTGGAGTACTGGTGTGAGAAAACCAGGAAACACATGAGTAGGTGAACTGGCCGCCGTGATATGACTGAGAAATTGTTAAAACGGCGTTAAACCCCAATCAATCAATCAATAAATTCAGCAAGTTGATGTCATTTAAGAATTTAGACTACTTATTATTGTTATCGTTTTATGTTGCAGTAGCGATTCCTGGCTTCATATTGTACTACGAGGTGCGTAGGAAACTGATTGCGAGTCATTGTTGAGTCATGTTTTCCACGCTCCGAGTAAAGAATGCAAGTTGATGTCGCTACTACAACATCATTTGCCTTCTTGGACAACATTTCAAACACAATCAAGAGAAAATACACAAACATATTTTCAATAACGAAATCTCACAATTTACACATGATTTAAGTTGACGAATGGCGTGTGAATCAAGCCCCATCACACCTCATTTTGAATTATGTGACGTAGCAAACTAATACAAGATGAAGACCATAATTGTAACCCAACATAATTCATTAAAAACTATATCACTAGTCTGTGTATATTTAAGATGTAATTATTCACGTCAATCCTTTATGCACAAAAGATTGTTTTTGAAGTCTTGCTATCCACGATATAAATGCTGCAAAGTAGTATCCCCTTGGTATATTGCTTAGACACTGCCAATTTACATGACTAATGGCACTTCTAGTAGCATAGTGCTTACCTGAGAGTATTTATTGAAGAAATCACCGGCCTTAGGTCACGGGAATAATGGGCGAGTTTAACCTGAATAACCATTTCTGGTTCTATGAAAGATTGTGCAATTCTACTTTCTCAAATGCCTAGACTGTTAACTTTCTCGGAAATATATCGGCCATCTTCATCTACCACAACTCACAACTCTAACAGCAGCAAGGTTTCCCTTTGGTGCTGCAACAATAGGTCTACCAGTACTGTAACTGTATTACCGCCCATATTGACCCCTTCATAAATTGCTCTTAATATCGCCACTGTATAAGTGTCATGTTTGCGTAACATCTCTTTCAAAGATACATGTAAAGAAATCAGGCTTTAACGTCAGCCCTGACCTGTAATTCTTCTTCAGGCCTCATAGTTGTCACTAGGTATGAGAGTGTATAATTCAACAATTAGTAAATTGGTCGATTCTAACCGGATTTAATCCAACTTACATATGAGTGTTAAATAATCATCGGCAATCAACTACATAAACTTGCAATGTGCCATTAGTGACATGATTTGTTGAATGCCCCTCGAATTATTGTTGTTGTTAATCTATATATTATGAAGATTTATATTACTAATATCAGTATCATCATTAGATGTGTATTTATTATTATACGATGATTACTCGTTCTGTCAAAAACACATTAAGCACTCTCGAATTCAGTCGTAATTGTTATTTCACGAATCTATGTCTTTAGCTACTTCTAATATGAATTATTTAAATAATACGTCCGTGTTTGAACCTTCAATTGACTCATGTAAATACAAATGCATTACGTTTGTGTATTTTGTCTCTCAATGTTGCGATTAATTTACTTCAAATTATATAAGGCCTAATACATTGCATTTCAATCACAAATCCAACTATTAAATTCAGATCAGTTTAAATAATATCAAAACTCAGATCAGTTTAAATTATATCAAAATTGACACTATATTAAATAAAATGCTATGTCTGGAAAATGATATCTATGCATTTGAATTATCTCAACATAATTAATGGATTCATGTTTAGTGACATATTTTTCGTAACCATAAGATATATAATTTCACATTGTATCCAATATAATACAGCTGATCTAATTGTTATTGACTGTGGAAAAGTGAAGCTGATGTGTAAGGATATGCGATGGAATACTTCACCTTGAATTCTGTGTTCGGTATTGTATGGAAGCCCTGGAGGGAGTTCTTACTTCAATACTTCTAACTTCCATACTTCTAACTTCATTACTTCTAACTTCCAAACTTCTAACTTCATTACGTCTAACTTCATCACTTCTAACTTCTAACTTCATTACTTCTAACTACATTCACTTCTAACTTAATTACTTCTAACTTCAACTTCATCACTTCTATCTTCTAACTTTATTACTTCTAACTACATTCACTTCTAACTTTATTACTTCTAACTTCATTACTTCTAACTTCCAACTTCATCACTTCTATCTTCTAACTGTATTACTTCTAACTACATTCACTTCTAACTTCTAACTTCATTACTTTTAACTTCCAACTTCCTTACTTCTAACTTCATGTCTTCTAACTTCATCACTTCTAACTTCTAACTTCATTACTTCTAACTACATTCACTTCTAACTTCTAACTTCATTACTTCTAACTTCCAACTTCCTTACGTCTAACTAGTAATGAAGTTAGAAGTGAATGTAGTTAGAAGTAATGAAGTTAGAAGTGAATGTAGTTAGAAGTAATGAAGTTAGAAGTGAATGTAGTTAGAAGTTAGAAGTTTGGAAGTTAGAAGTAATGAAGTAAGAAGTATGGAAGTTAGAAGTATTGAAGTAAGAAGTTATGAAGTTGGAAGTTAGAAGTAATGAAGTTAGAAGTTAGAAGGGAATGTAGTTAGAAGTAATGAAGTTAGAAGTGATGAAGTTAGAAGTCATGAAGTTATAAGTAAGGAAGTTGGAAGTTAGACGTAATGAAGTTAGAAGTAAGAAGTGAATGTAGTTAGAAGTAATGAAGTTAGAAGTAATGAAGTTAGAAATAATGAAGTTAGAAGTAATGAAGTTAGAAGTAATGAAGTTAGAAGTAATGAAGTTAGAAGTAATGAAGTTAGAAGTAATGAAGTTAGAAGTAATGAAGTTAGAACTATGGAAGTTAGAAGTATTGAAGTAAGAAGTCCCTCCAGGGCTTCCATAGTATTGACAGACATACTCTTCGACTGATACGCATTAAAAGCAAATCTGTTTAATTGAAATAATCCGGACAACAAGAATAATGTCCACTGTGAGACCCATAAAGCTTCTTCAGTTTTTGTCGTAAACAGAAAATTAAATTGTTCATACAAAGATATTTGTCGGAGTTACACAGTTGATGTACGACACACTTGGGTATTTGGTGTTTGGTAACTATTTCATTGTGAAAGGGGTGTCACGATCAATAATACTACAGACTGTTGACATTTTGAAATTGTTTTGGCTTTGGAACTTCATCTTAAACTGTTTAATATTTAACGTGTTTCATTCATTGCAATCACGGATCAATATTCGAAAAAGAGATACAAAAAAGAACTGAATGGTTTGAGTGGATTAACATTCACAAAAGGATTCTTTCTGAAACGAGGAACCAAGCCCTTTTGAACATTTTACTACTTTCTATAATATTTCCTCCGCATTCCTCGTAGCAATGTTACTGGTAATATACTTTAACAAGAGCTGGTTGGATGTAAAACAATAATTAAATGTTATTTTAACGTGACCGATGCAGATGAAGATAACGCCAGGGTATTACACAATAAACTCTCTAGGAACTCCATAGCATTCGAAAGGGGTAAGTATATAAAATAACAGATGGTTAATTATTTACACCAATCCGCTGTGCGATTCATGCTTCTTTCTTCTGCAATGATACAATTCCATTACGTCACTCACTTTAATTTCCTCTTAAATACCGTTTTTTCGTCAACAGAATAAATATGTTTAATTCGATATCAAACTATTAACATATTCAACTGAATACATTTAAATGTTCAAAGCAATGTCCCACAATAATTTCCAGAGCACGTAGCCAGTTGCCATGTCTAAGCGCCTCGTTAACCAAAAATTAACAGAAAAGAACAATAACTCTATGTTCGGAGTATTATATCTTTATTTGGTTACAGAATTATAAACGAAAAAAATATTAATAAAACATATTAACGGAAATTGAATGTCCGAAAACAATATATGAATACAACGGTTACAATATCTAAAATATGCGACGAAATGCGTCCAATGTACATTCAATAAACATACAGGCATATACGTAGGCAGATAGACGTAGAAAATGAGAGTCTGTTCGACAAATTAATAATTACGAACGGGATTTAAATACGTATCTTACTCGAGCACACCCAAACATGTTCATTTTTCTAAATGTGTTTGGTATCACCTAAAACGTCGGTAATGAGGATAAGGAAGCTACCAACACTACAATTGCTGATAACTGTCATTGTGATGAGTGTTCACTCTGTCAATCAGTTAAACACTGTATATATTATATGTAACTAGCTTGTTTATGAAAACTGTTAACATTGCTCTTATTACATCCAGCATCACTTTCTATGTAACAGCTTTTCACTGTCAATTCCATAATGAGTTTGTTGGTGTAACAATTATAACGTACATCCACGTAATTAGCTAGTTGGCCAGATTGTTGTAAAAGCCCATGCAGACGTGACCGTTCATTATGAAAGGGTCTCTCTCCCTCACTGTATTTCTCACGCACAGACATTCACTCTTTCTATCCGCCCTGCCGGCTGTTGAACAATATATATATATAAATTAGGTGTATCGATGTAAAATGTAACACACTAGATCTTTTTCCGACATTTGATAGATTAATTGGAATCTCTATTTTGTTTATCTTATTTTCGCGATCGATATGGGTTCCGCCTATAATGTATATAACAATATAAACGTTAACACGCTCTCATCATAGGTATACCGTTGTATACTTCGAAATTGCAATTCCCGTAAAGCAAACAATTGGAATATCTGGCGAAATATCTTTAAAATACGACATGAATGACATGTCCTGTAGAAGCAGCTTATCCATGTTTGCATGTTGAAACGACGTAACTACAGCATTCGGTTGAAAATTTTAAAACTAGTATCCTGACATAAAAACTTAAAACAGTATTCTCATTTCACCCTCTATAGTACTCGACAGAGGATTTGCGAATAGTTAATACAAATGTCCGACTGGATATTCATGTAGTCTAATCCTGATATTCATTTTTGTAAATTAAAAAAAGAAAGACGCTAAAATATACAATAACTATGCGTACATCAAGGATGATGATACTACTCTCAGAAATTACGAAAAGTAAGCGTTTAGACTTACAAGAATGGTTAAATTACAATACATGTGATCATTTATTTGTGATTATTATGTCGGACACTCGTCACCAGGTAAATCATTGCACTTGCAAAGTATTGGCATTCGACTAAAGGAAATGTATTTAAGCACTTAACTGTTTATTTATTCTCATATGTATTTAATAAATGGATCTTGTATAACGCATTGATCCACCAAGTAAAGTGAATGTTTACTATAACCATTGTCACAACTACTTTGATGTTCTTTGGTAAAATCATAGTGTATTTAGGGCCGGAGGCCTTGTATTACTGAATAAAACTATTGAATCGAATATTGAATTGAACTTAAATGAATCTGTTTAAAAATTATTCATTCGGTTCCTCATTTTATAGACGGTCATCTTGAATAAATCCTGGATTTGAGAGACCGTTCTCATCTTTCACTGGATTAAGCGTTTGCTCATTGTCGTTGACACTGTTAGCAAGCTCACATTGGTCCAGTTCATGATCCAACTCTTGTAGGTCACCTTTGGATAAACCATCTACAATACCAGCCCCGTAGGAATCACCGAGGACGTTTATTGCTGTTCTAAATCGGTCCCTAGAAAAATGGAAGATAACCTGAATTATATTTCAATGGAAAATGCATTTTAATGGCGCACTTGCATAGTTCACTTATAAATGAGAAAGGCACCAACTGGAAGCGGTAACGTAGCCTTTCCGTTTTGGCATCACCAAAACAAATAAGAGGCTATGAACATGGGTGTTTATATGGAATGCTGAATGAAGCATACACAACAAGATCTGTTTACAACATATTTCTACATGTAGAAAATATTTATTGTTAGATGCTTAACCAAAAACTTATGCTTAAGCACTCGCTAGGCTGTATTGTCAGTGTCCGAACAGAAAACACATTGTTTTTTAACGAACAGGAATACATGCTTTGTTGTTTAATTTCAAGTGCACACCTTACCTCTAATGCACAATTGAAATGCATTTCGTTTAAAATTTCAATACAGACGTAAAACCGTTTCCGAGTATTGATTTAGTAATGACTCATGCATGAACATTTGATTGTAAAATTATGAATCAGCTAGTAATCCGAATTATTACCCATAATTTCATTTTAATGTCATTTATTGGAAAATGATTTGTTTGAAAACATTATGGAGAACAAATTAATGATATATCGTAACGTCCACAATACTTACAAGAACCAATCAATTGCGAGTATCAATGTGACGTCGTCAACAGGAAGTCCTACAGCAGTCAAAACAATAGTCATTGTAATTAACCCAGCTGATGGGATACCAGCTGCCCCAATTGCTGCAGCAGTTGCTGTCAAACTGGAAATAAAACAGCGTTATGTATTTAACAATAGAGTGGTGTAACGGATATTTTTTTCTAACTTTGACTCTTATTTTTAGAATCCATAGCATTTTGAGAACTGGCTCAAAGAAGTCAAGTGAAACAAGAGAAATTTAAATATTCGGTGCGGTATATCTTGGACTTCCATAAATGTTTGATAGTCTAAGATCATGACGGTTACCCTCGAGCAACACATATATTTTATTCGAATGAGTACGCATTATAGACCTACTGATTTATTTACGACCTATTTAAAATAAAATACGATAACATTTCTGCTAAAATATATTATAATAAACAAACAGTACCATAGTGTATGTACCTGATAGTGATAACCTCGCCAACGTTGAGTGAAATACCATTGACTTGAGCAATGAATATGGCTGCAACGGCTTCGTACAAGGCTGTCCCGTCCATGTTGATTGTGGCACCGATAGGTGCCACAAACTTAGCCACACGGATATCTATCTTGTTGCGTTCTTCTAAACATTCCATTGTCACAGGTAAGGTTGCAGAACTGTTATGAACAGAAATTAAATGTAATATTTAATGCATCGTCAAAAGTTCTAGACAAACCTTCAGGCATTTGCAATTCAGATCAATCAAGCCATTTCCTCTGGTCTAAATATGCAGTGTTTGCCAATCTTGGTACACATACATTGTAATAAGCGCTCGGCACAAATATCTTCAGATTGTAAGGTTTTGTTTCCCATCAGAAGAAAGCCTATTTTAAGTTCTTGACATCATTTCAAGCCATTTCCTCTGGTCAAAATATGCAATGTTTGCCAATCTGGTACACATACATCGTGATAAGCGCTCGACACAAATATCTTTATATTGTAAGGTTTTGTTTCCCATTAGAAGAAAGCCTATGTTAAGTTCTTGACAACTTTTCCTTTTTTTTTAATGTTTCTAAAACTTTTCGTATCGTAGTAAAATCTCAAAAACTGCTAGGAAATAAAGCATGTTATCTTTACATGTCCTTTAGCTTTAGAAGAATGCATATTATGAACGTTGTTTCACATGCAATGATTCGGTCATTTATTAACGTTACTACCAATTATAGAATGTAGTAGGCTTGCCAATGAAACTCGGCAGGCACTTAGTATTCATGTCGTCGTTTTAAAGAAAAATAGTTGGCCTTAGTTATTATGCAGAGTGAATTTATCATTGAACTTTCAAATGCGGTATCTATTCCGAATGGTATTTACGGTCGTATAACAAACGATTGTTGGGTATTGAGTTAAACAATAACGAGTAAGAAGTCTCGTATCAAATATTCAATAATAAAGCCTTTGCTTATTGCGCTTTTGTAACGCAATGTAGATGATGGTTACCTACTTGGAAACTCTGTAGTATATGAAATACATATAACTATATATTTAGTCGAAAGACATTAGCGTATAAAAAGGTCTTTAGACAAGGAAACGTGTCCCATGTACTTAGATGTTCGATACTTCTGTTGACCCTATTCTGTGAGATCCGATTCTAAATTCGTAAGTGTACATAACATTAATAACATTGTGTTAATAGTGAAGTAAAATGGAAAAAAATGCAATTAAAGCTCGAGTCATTCCGCCTTATGATGAACTCTATTTCTGTCTACAGACTTTGCCCTGGAAGGAAAAATAGTCCACCTACCTTGACGCAGTTCCCCATGCCGTTAGCAGGGCTTTCGACATATTAAACATAAACACATATGGATTTTTTCTGGTGGCCACAAAGTAAACAAGAGGTAAAACGATAAAGCCATGGATAGCCAGGCCTACGAGAACTGTCATCATGTAATAGCCCAACTGGACAAAAACGGTACTTGGGTTTTCCATCTCGATTAACTTCGTTGAAACAAGGAATATGATACCAAATGGAGAGTACCTGTACAAAAATACAATGAAACAAGTAAGAAATAAAGGGTCCCTATCGCTTTTGGTTATAGAGAAAACCAAAGTAACTACTGGCATGCGCAATCTCGCCAGATCATTCAAGGCCCTTGAGGGAACTTCTGAACATACGAGCTGCAATCATTGCTCCATCGCTTACACTGCAGTTCACTTAACATGATGCTGAACCACCCAATGCACTCGGCGCGAGTACTTGTTGCGTATCCATAATATACTGATATATGGTTTACTCCAGGATCAATCAATGTAAATTAAAGAAGCTAAAACTAAAAACGAAATTCGATACTGACATAATAAGCATTCATCATCAGCACACAAAAATTACTCAATGATACATGCATAATGTATAGGGCAAATCATGTTCCTATAAAAGGTCCTATCTCAACCTTATACAAACGATTCCTATTTAAGATATTATAAAACTACACAAACAAGAAATAACGGAGGTGATTCTTTGTGCTTTTCAGTGTGTCCCTGAAGCACATCGTAATCGTTGGTTGAGTTTCACACCTTAATTGTCCCGTTTCTGTGCAATTTCCATATGCTTATATATCTTAAATATGGTATCTAAGGCACAAAGCATTATCTCGTACTATTTCACCGTATTACGAACTGCTAAATTGAGGGCGTATCCAGTACAGTACGTATGTATGGCGATTGGACCCTTGTCACCGAGTCTCTCGGCGACGCCGCTCTTTCTACCATACATGTTAGTCGGTCCATCATAACATCATGCGAGTTATTCGTACGACGAAGACAGTCATCGGTGGTCTTTGTGGGTGTGTCCGAGTCGATTGACTCGCAATTATATAATCCTATGAACATCTTATGTGTTGTTATGTTCAACATGTCTACTATTTCTTGTAGTACTGAAAGGGGCATAATTTGTAATAATTCGCTGTGAACTTCGTCAAATGTGTATAACTAGTTCTTACGTTTAGTACAAAGTTTGTTTAGAATTACAGTCATCGTCATCAGCGGCACTGCGAACGGGTCAACCCGAGAAATCGTAAAGGTGACAGAATATTTCGTAGGTTCATGACTTGCATTTTTCTTTTCAACAAGATATTTAGAAAGTGTTTAACCAATATCTGTGGCCACTTTCGGCAATGTAACTACTATTAAATAAGACACGTGAATCCTTCATGTTACAGAAGCCATTCAATATGAAGATTTGGCAATGTTAAAGTTATCAATCAACACATCAATTGGTGTAGATCTTATTCATGTTTTGTATAGTGTAAAACGATATCTAAATAGGCCTTTATACATGGTGAATCCTGAAAAACAAATTTACCCGAATTCTGCTGAACTATTAATTATGCCATAAAACTAGTATTAGAATTACTCTTTATTGTATCATAATATAAGCATTTTGCTGAATACTTTGCTTTAAACATGTCATATTCCGTTTGTAATATTGCAAACTACAATCTATTCATGTATGTGCAGAACTAACCTGGTTTGCAAAGTGTGCGTGTTTAAGCTGATAACTTACACAGGTTGTAAGGAATTTAAATAAAGACATTGTTTGTAAACCGTAATTCGATAGGGATGAGCAAAGAAATGTATTATTAACAGTTATAATGTCCTTTTACTATGTTCAACATATACGCGTGCAGGATATATGAGCTTCTTTCCGCCTACTTTATGGACCCTTCACATAGACGTTCATCGATGTAATTTGTGCTTCCGGATTGTCTTGTACCGCCGTTGGAAAATGCGCAACTTTTATACAGGTGAGGACTAACTTCCTGGGTTATTTTAAGGATGGAGAAGATGCGAGCGTTGTACAGCATTCTTCAACATACTGTGTAAGCCTTCTAGTTCTTTGAGTGTTGAGTGCTAGAACTGCTGCTGTCTCACTAGACGAAAAATGTCTAACATGGATAACAGGAACGGTTAACTGAATTTTAACTTGGAATAGACAAACGTAGACTCGCCTTTCCTCATACTCCATTCACCCGTCCATTTGAAAGGTGTATGGCATTTTCAAAATGTGGGACAAACAGGAGATAGCAAATGTTTTTATAATATGTTTTAACTGGTGTTCCCAGTAGACGTAAATTATACTAACATAAACTTACCAAATGACAAGCATTGTAAGTTTCATAGTTGCTTGGTGCATTGCCTCAAAGAAGTCTAATAGTGGTTTTCCTGCCGACCCCATGGTTGCGAGTATTGCACCGAAAAAAATGGAAAACACAACAATTCCAAGGACATTCATGCCATCAGGTTTATCCAGATATGGTTCGTCTGTCTCCATCTCGAAAAATTCTAGTAAAGAACGATATCAAATGGTGTGGATTAATCGTTAACCTGATTTGAGGTTGTACGAGTGACTTACTTCAAAGGCACATGTAAGGCAATTGATTATTATAATAAATATGTTTCATTTTCATATATAATTGAATACATTACTGGTAAAGTAGAAACAACTACTGATTTTGAACGACTTCTCATTTTCGAGAAAATGTTCAAAAGCAGTCTGATGGAACGTCGTCTGTTTCAATTGAAAGAAATGTTATATTGTTGAAGATCGGTAAAAAGTTTTCACATTAATCATTTTAACACATGACAGTATTTACCTAATCCAGGCGTCAGGACAAATATGTATTACAATTATGACATTAATATAAATTGGGTTTTATCTCGGATTTTAGGAAGGATAATTCAAACAGTTAAAATGTGGAGAATAGACTAAGTTTATCAATACTTCGATCCCTACAGTTTACACCAATGCTAGTTGTATCTATCATTCATCGGAATATTTGAAATAAATGTCCGCTCAATCAAGTTAAGCTTCTCAAATTTAGTTTAAAAAGGACGCTGTGCACTGCAAAAAACTACCTTAGAGAATATCCGTGCATCTGCTCTGGTTCTACACTATTTGCCAATAGTCACAGTAGACTTTAATAAATTTGTGCCAATAATTGGCCATTTGAATCTGATTAAACGGATATACAGGCTGATTCGCAACTTTTATTTACGGTAAAGTTGGCTTTCCAGCAACACTGCTAAAATATATGCTATTGTAAAGACGCCAAACGCTCACTGTTTCAAACCTTTACCAATATATAGGAGACAGTTAAAAAAGATTATATATGTTGGATATATTTAACAATATTTGTAGTATTCACTCAGATCAGTTTTACCAAAAGTGTACAAGGCGTAGAAATATACTTTCATCTTGAACTATAAAGTAATATAATATAATTGTCCTCATAGCATTAACCATTATCGGCTATTAGCAAATACACTAAATAGTTTGAATACTATATTTAAGCAAACATCGAGACGCCCGTAAAAACTACGGCTATCAGTTTGAACTCGGGCTCGGCCGTTGATTGTTTCAGATGATTGGTAAAAGACGTTGTGATTTGTGTCATTCGTCTTCTAGTAATAGGCAAATGAGGGCAGGTATACATTGGCATAAAAAGAAAACAGTGTGCAGTACCGATGCGAAAAGGTCAAGAGGAAACATATGGTTCGTGAACTGGCTGTCATAATATGAATGAAAAACTATTTTAAACGGCTTAAAATCAAAACAGTCAATCAATCAATTGCTTAAACTTAGAAACACAGAAATGAATAAGGAATATATGTAAATAAAGTGTAAATCTTCGCCTTGATATTGTGGATATTTGTAGTAAGTATTAACCTGCACAATATCCGGTGCAATACATGATGTTTTTAATGCGCAAATACAACATGACGGATATAAATTCCGAATTTAACTTGGTCAAAAATGCTACCAAATAAGGTAATGGTACGTCACTAAAATATGATATCTTTATTGAAAATATAGAAACTTGTATATTTTTTCCTTATTTTGACTTAAAAGCTATGCACGGCATACAAGGAAATTAAAACTATATTGCAGTATCGATAGCAAGGTGTGTATAGTGTCTAAACGGCCCGTGGGAAAATGACATCTTCGGCTTCGCAATATATCATTTTCCAAATGCGTATTGTGGTACAATACAAAGCCTGGTATTACTACTGCAACATAATATTCCCTTCGTATATGATTGTTGGAAGTCCATAAATTGTTAGATACATCTGTGAATCGAGTTGAATTTGTAAAACAACTATAACATACCGTCTTTAGTCGTGTTATCTGTTGAATTGACAATGTAGTTTGGATTCGAAATGTTGTACATAAACGGTTTTACCAGTGTTGTTTGCTGTAAAAGAATATACGAAATGAATTATGGCTCAATACAAATAAATCATCATAATCATATTTTTCTTGCATTATTACAACAAATAAAAGCACAGTTTGAGAGCAATCAATTGTGAAATATAATTTTTGTCATAATATAACCAGCACATGATGGTTTGAAAACTATTAATATTGTATTATCTTGTATAAATACAGTATATGATCAAAGCACTGAAAGTACGATGGGACGGTTTTGTTTTAATGCGTAAATTAAGGTCAGACAGTCAGTTGTTTATTTATGTCACTCAAGAAATGCCTTCACTCAACAATAAGGTGAGTCACTTAGTTAATCCAGTTTCATTGTAATCTGCCCATGGGTTTTTTAATTAACTATAACAACAACATCAAGACCGGAAAGTGTATTTTTCCCCCAGAAATAAACAACGTCATACAAAAACGACTTTCAATTCCCTTCAACAAGCTAAATTTATATAAGCCTGCGCAGTCTGATCAGGGTCTTCCTTGTTCGCCATCTAGTCACACAAGCATCCGCGACTCCACAGGGGAAAACAAATGACTATATAACAAAAAGGACAGTAAAAGTTGATTTTCATTTGACGTGGCAAATCTACCCTGGGAAACTTCAGCGCAAATGAATTATTCCGGTTTGAACTATTTGTATTTGCGGAGCTTTATTTCGGCGGAGCTGCCTATGTTATTAGGAACGTAATGTTATTAGGAACGTAGAAAAACGGTTTATTAATTATGTTGACTGTTTGTCGACAAACGTCCCAAACACACAGTTTGATTACAATCAGAGGTGAAATGTCAATATGGCTTATTTAAATTAATAATATTTTATCCTTGGTGTTCAACCAAGTGTATTTCGGTTAAGCTGTTTATTTGCATTCAAATGGAATTGAACTGTGAGCTCATGAATATGAGATGTCCCTTCAGAATCATAACTGAAACGTTTTAATATTTTCCGGGATACAGACAAAAGTTGACACCCCTGAAAGAATATGATGTCTGAAGACTTTGTGGATTGAGGAATTGATTAACATAACCCATTTCTCTTTCTTCTACAATTGTTTCACTATTTTCTAAATGTTAACGTTAATTATTTTAAGTGATACCATTTTGTTTATAGATGTCATTAATGTGTACGATTACAATCATACATGATGGTCCTTGACTAATTGCTTCATAAACCGTTGTTGTAGATAAGCAACGAGTCTAAATTATTTAAAACACATTATCTGATCTTCAAAAGAAGATGTTCGCTTTGTAAACACCAAATCAATTTCAGCATTTTGGAAGAAAGTGTTAATTGTGAACAATTCGTTGTTTTTCTGCAATCACGGTTCTGTAAACATGACTGCTCTATGGACATCAAAAGTCGCCAGAGAAAGGATTGTATTATATATAGATCATATAAAATGACTTACATCCCATACTTCTTAGACAGAAGAATGAATGAATGTATATTGTTTTATGGCGCATCGACAGCTAAGGTCATTTAGCGCGCATTTAAATTTTATTATTCATGTTCCCTGGGTGAACAAACCAGTACTAGGCTAGAAAATGTGCCTTGCCCAAGGGCACTCCACCATGACCGAATTGCCGCGACTGGGGATCGAACCTGGGACACCCGGTTTTGAAATCCCCGACGCTAACCACTCGACCACAGCGGATTCCTTTAGACAGAAGAACATACACAACTATTCGAAACTATCAGTGGATCCTTGCCGTATGCCATGTTACTTCCTGAATACACATCAAAATAGAGCATGGTTGAACAAACAGAACAACTCATGGGAACACAGTTGTTATGGTGATGAAATACAAGTAAAGAGGCCAAAGTAATTTCAGTAGACAATGTTCAATAGTGTTTATGACTGGGACACTATTTCAGCAGATAATGTACAATAGTGTTTATGATTGAGACACTATGTCGGTGTTCTAGTCTTGAATATACTTGCTTTACGGTACACAGTCTCACTTCCTTTTACCCTCATTTTGTTTTCGTTTTAGTATTACATTCGAACTGAATTATTTTCTTTTTAATGCATAAATAATTATTATAAACCAAATAAGGTTCACAGTTTCATTTTCGGATATCAATCTTGGCAATTTCAATGTATTTATATAAATGTATATATATCGAGATCTTTGAAGGGTTTAATTCCTAAATAGGTCGATCTTTAACCCTTTTCCTTATGTAGACTCTTTCTGACGCTCTGCAGCAGACGGCTTTTTAAAAACATGGCGACAAGAAAAAATGCTCAAAACGAGCATTTCGTCTTTTCATCACCATGCTTTCAACTCTATTAAATCATTGTACTTTCATATAAAGGGAGTTTCCAATTTTGTTTAGGTATGTTTTTCAACGTCGTCTGCTGCAGATGTGTTGTATGTAGGAAAGGGTTAATAGAAAATTGAATAGTAATACATGTTTCATTAATGACAACGTTACCTCCCAGTCCAATCCAGTATGAATGTTTAACCCTTTCCCACTTGTAGACGCTTTCTGACGCCTCCGCAGCAGAGGACTTTTGAAAACATCGTGGCAAATGGAGAAATCACTTGTAATGAGCAATTTGTTAATTTGCCACATTGTTTTCAACTGTATTCAACGATTTTACTTTCATTTACAGAGATTTTTATGTGACAAAATGTTTCAAAGTCATCTGCTACAGATTGTCACATATGTGGGTAAGTGTAAATATTACAATATGTTGAATTGCTCAAATTAGAAAACAAAACAAATGTTAAAAAAAGACTTGTCAAATCGAATTAGAAATTACAGTACTGATACTCATTTGGTAACTTGTTATCGAAATCCAGCCTCTTTATCGTATCGTATCTAGCTTTTTATATTTTCATTTACTGATTTGTTTTCCCACTTATCTTTTACTCTACTTTGTTCTTTATGTTATCGACACGTGTCTGTGTGGTTTCTAAATTGATATTTGTCAGTGAATATGTACTTTGTATAATCTAAATAAACGTTCTCTTCTTTTCTGTTTAACTGAGTTTTAACAAAGGCAGGGACTTGTCCCTGTAAGAAATTTGTAATTTACCTGTAGTAATTAACGCTACAGTCAATATCTGTGTAATTTACCTGTAGTAATTAACGCTACAGTCAATATCTGTGTAATTGACCTGTAGTAATTAACGCTACAGTCAATATCTGTGTAATTTACCTGTAGTAATTAACGCTACAGTCAATATCTGTGTAATTAACCTGTAGTAATTAACGCTACAGTCAATATCTGTGTAATTTACCTGTAGTAGTTAACGCTACAGTCAATATCTGTGTAATTTACCTGTAGTAATCAACGCTACAGTCAATATCTGTGTAATTTACATGTAGTAATTAACGCTACAGTCAATATCTGTGTAATTTACCTGTAGTAATTAACGCTACAGTCAATATCTGTGTAATTTACCTGTAGTAATTAACGCTACAGTCAATATCTGTGTAATTTACCTGTAGTAATTAACGCTACAGTCAATATCTGTGTAATTTACCTGTAGTAATTAACGCTACAGTCAATATCTGTGTAATTGACCTGTAGTAATTAACGCTACAGTCAATATCTGTGTAATTGACCTGTAGTAATTAACGCTACAGTCAATATCTGTGTAATTGACCTGTAGTAATTAACGCTACAGTCAATATCTGTGTAATTTACCTGTAGTAATTAACGCTACAGTCAATATCTGTGTAATTTACCTGTAGTAATTAACGCTACAGTCAATATCTGTGTAATTGACCTGTAGTAATTAACGCTACAGTCAATATCTGTGTAATTGAACCAAATCCAGCCTCTTTATCGTATCGTATCTAGCTTTTTATATTTTCATTTACTGATTTTTTTTCCCACTTATCTTTTACTCTACTTTGTTCTTTATGTTATCGACACGTGTCTGTGTGGTTTCTAAATTGATATTTGTCAGTGAATATGTACTTTGTATAATCTAAATAAACGTTCTCTTCTTTTCTGTTTAACTGAGTTTTAACAAAGGCAGGGACTTGTCCCTGTAAGAAATTTGTAATTTACCTGTAGTAATTAACGCTACAGTCAATATCTGTGTAATTTACCTGTAGTAATTAACGCTACAGTCAATATCTGTGTAATTGACCTGTAGTAATTAACGCTACAGTCAATATCTGTGTAATTTACCTGTAGTAATTAACGCTACAGTCAATATCTGTGTAATTAACCTGTAGTAATTAACGCTACAGTCAATATCTGTGTAATTTACCTGTAGTAGTTAACGCTACAGTCAATATCTGTGTAATTTACCTGTAGTAATCAACGCTACGGTCAATATCTGTGTAATTTACATGTAGTAATTAACGCTACAGTCAATATCTGTGTAATTTACCTGTAGTAATTAACGCTACAGTCAATATCTGTGTAATTTACCTGTAGTAATTAACGCTACAGTCAATATCTGTGTAATTTACCTGTAGTAATTAACGCTACAGTCAATATCTGTGTAATTTACCTGTAGTAATTAACGCTACAGTCAATATCTGTGTAATTTACCTGTAGTAATTAACGCTACAGTCAATATCTGTGTAATTGACCTGTAGTAATTAACGCTACAGTCAATATCTGTGTAATTGACCTGTAGTAATTAACGCTACAGTCAATATCTGTGTAATTTACCTGTAGTAATTAACGCTACAGTCAATATCTGTGTAATTTACCTGTAGTAATTAACGCTACAGTCAATATCTGTGTAATTGACCTGTAGTAATTAACGCTACAGTCAATATCTGTGTAATTGAACCAAATCCAGCCTCTTTATCGTATCGTATCTAGCTTTTTATATTTTCATTTACTGATTTTTTTTCCCACTTATCTTTTACTCTACTTTGTTCTTTATGTTATCGACACGTGTCTGTGTGGTTTCTAAATTGATATTTGTCAGTGAATATGTACTTTGTATAATCTAAATAAACGTTCTCTTCTTTTCTGTTTAACTGAGTTTTAACAAAGGCAGGGACTTGTCCCTGTAAGAAATTTGTAATTTACCTGTAGTAATTAACGCTACAGTCAATATCTGTGTAATTTACCTGTAGTAATTAACGCTACAGTCAATATCTGTGTAATTGACCTGTAGTAATTAACGCTACAGTCAATATCTGTGTAATTTACCTGTAGTAATTAACGCTACAGTCAATATCTGTGTAATTAACCTGTAGTAATTAACGCTACAGTCAATATCTGTGTAATTTACCTGTAGTAGTTAACGCTACAGTCAATATCTGTGTAATTTACCTGTAGTAATCAACGCTACAGTCAATATCTGTGTAATTTACATGTAGTAATTAACGATACAGTCAATATCTGTGTAATTTACCTGTAGTAATTAACGCTACAGTCAATATCTGTGTAATTTACCTGTAGTAATTAACGCTACAGTCAATATCTGTGTAATTTACCTGTAGTAATTAACGCTACAGTCAATATCTGTGTAATTTACCTGTAGTAATTAACGCTACAGTCAATATCTGTGTAATTGACCTGTAGTAATTAACGCTACAGTCAATATCTGTGTAATTGACCTGTAGTAATTAACGCTACAGTCAATATCTGTGTAATTGACCTGTAGTAATTAACGCTACAGTCAATATCTGTGTAATTTACCTGTAGTAATTAACGCTACAGTCAATATCTGTGTAATTTACCTGTAGTAATTAACGCTACAGTCAATATCTGTGTAATTGACCTGTAGTAATTAACGCTACAGTCAATATCTGTGTAATTGAACCAAAACCTATGAGACACTACTTACTTCTTTTTAACCCTTTTCCTCATATAGACGCTTTCTGACGCCTCTGTAGCAGACGGCTTTTTTTTTAAAACATAGTGATAAAGGAAGAAATTGCTCAAAACGAGCAATTTCACCTTTTGCCACAATGTTTTCCACTTTTAGTCATAGGTTATCCATTCAATTATAGATATTTTCTATTTTTTGACAAAATATGTTCAAAGTCGTCTGCTGCAGAATTGTCGTATGAGGGAAAGGGTTAATCCTACGTGTTAGTGATACTCATTTACATTGAAAAGCAGGCTAAGGTAGCTCAATAATACACTAATAATGTACAAGATCATACAAAACGAATGTAACAACAGTTAATAAAAACATTGTTCAATCGTGTAATGTATGGCAGTGCATTGTATTTACCCTTCTAAATGCAGCAAGCACTATGTTGTCTGGAAAACAGTTTCTGAAATTGAAAAAGAAAAAGTTGCTAACTAATGATAAATCTTTCGCTACATATTTCTCTAACAAAATAAGGGAATTCAGCAAATGACTTAAAGTATTCATTGGTCGCTCATATCTAAAAAATCAATTTTTGCGAGACTTGTCTAAGTGTGTGCCATGTGACAATACAGCACCATATGATGATACCTGATAAAGTAGCATGAGACAAACAATGAATGCTTTTGAAGTCATGGTTGGAACAAGACAATGGCGCATATTCATATTCGGAGAAGAAAATAGTAAAGAAGTTTTTAACCCTTTCCCTCATTCGACAATTCTGCAGCAGACGACTTTGAACATATGTTGTCAAAAAATAGAAAATCTCTTTAATTGAATGGATAACCTATGACAAAAAGTGGAAATCATTGTGGAAAAAGGAGAAATTGCACGTTTTGTGCAATTTCTTCTTTTGTCACTATGTTTTCAAAAAGCCGTCTGCTTCAGAGGCGTCGGAAAGCGTCTACATGAGGGAAAGGGTTATCACCTATTTGAACATGACATTGTAAATATTGAAATACGTGCGTTTAACCCGTACCAACTTGCAGACGTATTTTGACGTATCTCTCAAGACGACACGACACTTGAAAACATTGTGGCAAAAGAAGACATTGCTCATATTGATGAATTTCTCCCTTTGCCACAATGTTGTCAGTTTTACTACGAAGTATAAATAATTATATCTCATTTTTTTGCATAGAAGTTTTAAAAGTTATCTGCCGGATTTATCATATGTGAGAAAGGATTAATGCTGTATGTTAAGAGTTCAGACAGATTGAAGGACGTCTATTCGCTATATTACATATATAGTGTCCCCGGTTTGTATGATTTGTATTCAACACTCTACTGGATGAATACACTACATGTATTTGAAATTTCTAAAGAGCAGAAGATGTTTGAAAAGAAATGTAAGATAAAGAGAAATGTTGCATATTAACCAAATTCCTCTTTTCCCTTAGTTCTGTCTTAAAACAGATCGTTGACAGCAGACGTCCAGGGAGGGGGCAACATCAAACATTTCCCCGATTCTTGAGATACTCCGAGATAAGAATGAAGCTTCATTAGGTTATGAAACTCTTTTCCCACTTACCGACTCGTTTAGAACGGCGTAATTGTAGCAGACGAAATTTGAAATCATCGTGGATAAAGTAGAAATTGTTACAACTCTATCTAAAAGTCATAATAGCATATGGGTTGTTCATACTTTCGGGTAGATGTTTGTAAAATCATTAGTTTTTGGTTTACTGGTAATACATTTTCCTAGGGGTAGATGAATTATAGATAGTGTTACAACTACGACTGGATTACATGTGTACGTAGCCTTGAGGTCAAATTACGCTTAATGCATCCGCTGACTTGCTGATCTACACCACTCGATTACCTTATGAGATCCAGTAATGCGTCGAGAGGTTTTTGTTTCTTCGATGAGCCCGTATCATCGGGCCGGTCCCCCTTATCACCAGGTCTGATCAGCAACACGAGGATTATACCTAGGACGACGGCAGAGAATGTAGTGGTCATGTAGTACACAACCGCCCGGATTCCGATGCGTCCTAAAGAAAAGAATGAAACTCTTAATCTTGATCTGAGTTTACACCCCTTTGAAAAAGCGCCCAAAATGTATTCTGTAGATAGAAGGACCTTGTACCCTTGTAACCCATTGTGGTAACACTTGTAGTGTTTCGTTATTGGTTATATCTGCAGAATATAATATGAACCGTCCCGCGAGAAAACCAACATTATGGCATCTGCGTAATGTATCGATCCAGATCAGCCTGCGCAGTCCGCGCAGACTGATCCGGGCCGACACATTCCGTCTCAGTGGAATATGCGTATAGAGTTATGATTCCTGAAACAGAAAATCCAAAGGAAGCGAAAAGTGTCTGTCCGGGTTAGCCTGCGCGGCATGCTTAGGCTGATCCGGGTCGATACTTTACGCAGAGTCCACGATGCAGCTGCGGCGATAGACATCTGCGTAATGTATCGACCAGATCAGCCTGCGCTGTCCGCGCAGACTGATCCGGCCGACACATTCCGTCTTAGGGGGATAGATGTATAGAGTAGTTATTCCTGAAACAGAAAAGTCACAGGAGGCGAAAGGTGTCTATCCGGGTAGGCCTGTGTGGCATGCTTAGGCTGATCCGGGTCGATACTTTACGCAGAGTCCACAATGTTTGTTTCTCGTGAGGCGGCTCATAGGACTGTTTACTAAGTGTATTGTCGTGAACCTTCTGACTATATTTAACAAGGCATAGTTTTAACTGACGCGGTTCAAATAAAACATCGTTTCAAAAGAAATATAATATTACACTAGAGGGTCAGTTCGAGCAGCTATTTGCTTTGTTGTGATGACAATGTAATTCTTCCCTTTGTTATTCAAATAGTTAATAGTGTAATAACACTGTGTTAGAAAGTCAAATTTAGATTTCAACACATAATATTGTATTGAAAAGGTTTAGGGTAAGGGTAAAAATCCTTGAACACACAAATTGCAATATATTTTATGAAAGTTGCTTAAAAAATAATATAAAAAAACAAGGATGAATCACGTGATCACATTTTTACAACATTCATCTTTTTATTTAAAACCTTTTCAAAACGGATAAATTCTAAATGATGCTATAATATATCTAACGGTTCTTCCTATGATCGAAGACAAAACCTAAAAATAACCCTATATACACACATCAGCAGTGTGAGGTTATATAAACAGCACTTCTATGGCCATACGTACAGGTTTTAAATCTGAGTTTGTGATTGATCACAACCTGTATGTATTTTGAGAACCCCTCTTGACACGTTGTGTCGGTGTTTGCTTTTCTTGGAATAAGACTTAATGAATATGTTTTGAAAACTTACCGGAAGCCTTCGCATTAAGTGAAGCGAGTGAAGATATGATGCTGGACACTATGAGCGGCAGGATTAACATCTTTAGCATGTTCATCAACAAATCACCAGGAAACCTCAGATAAAACAGCTTCCGTTTCTGGTAATATTCCCATCCTTCAAGCTGGCGCACTCCTAGACCAACTGCCACGCCTATGATAAGAGCAAGTACCATCATGATAATGATGAGATTATCTTTAACGATGTCTTTGATACGTTCATTACGAGACCGCGGCTCCTTGGTCTTTCTGGTCGTTTCCATGGCGTCGTTTTGTGTTCTGTTTTGGTGTTCGGAAAGTTCGCTATTTTCTCAGATGATAAGTGGGATTTATCTGTAAATAACAACAACACATTACTGCTGAACGCCAGATTAAGAACTCTTTTACGAGCACCGTCAAGGGTAAAGCGGTCTTGTTGGATCAGTGAAGACTCGATTTGTGCGTATAACATAACAGGAATCATTGATAACAATCTAGAAGTATCGGGCTTTTTTAAAAAATATCTAACCTCGCTCTGTGATGGTAAACCGATGTGTTTGATTCTGCTTACGCGGATCATTTCTTTTTTATTTACATAGTTCATGGGTTTAATCTTCACTACTTGATGAACCTCTGGAGGCTTCGTATACATTAAGGAAGTACAATGTACAAACCCGCATTCGATCACAAGTCAAGCGACACCAAAACTAGACATTTACAAACACCTAATGAGCAAACGTCGGAAACACGTTGTTTACTGTTTAGCTAGTACAGGGCCGTCTGCACTGACGAGAATCATTTAACAACAACTGGGAAGTTCGAAGTATACTCTCTTACAGAGTTGACACTTTGTTTGATAACGAGAAATAACAAGGTTTGTGCGATGCCATCATTTTGGAAAAATATCTCAAAAGTCGCAATCCCACATCGGCCAATATTCTTTCCGACGTTATACAAAAGCCACTGTGCGTGATTCGTCTTCCACCAAAGGGTTTACAGTCTATGGTTCCTTGGAAAGACTGTTGTGTGTAGTACTGGTGTGAAAAAGCATAAAACACATGGGTAGGTGAACTGGCCGACGCGATATGAAAGATTGTGGAACCGGTATTTAACCCAAATATATCAATCAATAAAAAGTCGCAAACAGCATGAAAGGCCGCCACAAAATTTCGTTTGTATATTGTGATTCATTGTTTGCGTCGATGATGAAGACAAAGCAAAAGTGAAAGATTGTAAATAAAATACCACAAAGAAGGCAGAACCCGGTTATCACGAGATTCGAAAACCGATCCTTTGGTAAGTACGACACTCTACCACATAACCACTGTCTTCACAGACGATTTCATGTTCGTAGACGTGAGCCGAAATATACCAACGTACGTCTATATTTCCTGTAGGCGTCCACAGAACATTGAGCCGCGGCCATGCGGACGGCTAAGACTCTAAACACTCATACGCGGCTTTAATAATCATAGTTAATGTTAATTATATTGCATTAAAAATGGAAGAAGTCGGTCAAAATAAAGGGTTTTATATCTTTGTAAATGAGGCAATACATGTACGGGTTGTTTTGTTCAAATAGAAGCAATATTTACAGAGACAACTGTTTAGGCTATTCAAATTAATATTCGCTTTTAATTGCATTTTCAAAACATGAAAATGAGTAGTGGGCGCAAATCACGCGTGAAATGCGAACGTTGTCTTGACAAAATGATTAGAGGTGGTTCAGTTCTTCTGAATAATAGCACTTAGCCTTTTCCCTCATATAGACGCTTTATGACGCCTCTACAGCAGACGGCTGTTTGAAAACATGGTGACAGAAGAAGAAATTGCTCAAAACGAGCAATTTCTCCTTTGGTCACCATGTTTGTATTTTCAATTATTGTACTTTCATTTAAAGGGAGTTTCCAAATTGTTTTCAAAGTCGTCTGCTGCAGAGACGTCGTATGTGGTAAGGAAAGGGTAAAACACATTTCGTGCACACTGTCAATGATTGATACTAAATATAATATTTTTGATAATGCAACCATTATCGAAGGTTTCTTTATACCCACCGGTACCGTAGTTTCATATTTTGAATAGGTTTATTGTTCTATCCCTTAAGCCTTACCTTTATGTTCGCGGTTTGTATATATTTGTGAATAATATAGCCCAATTCGATCGTTATTTTAACATTAAGGGGATATAAACTCCTTAAATACACACGACATTTCCAAAAAAATACGTACCTAATATTGAGCAAGGAGAAGAATTAGTTTACTTATAGCTAAAGTATCAACATTGGTACATCAAGTCATAATCGTGCAGAGTAGAAGAGTAAAACTAGTTTAGCTTCAATTATCTTTACCAGAAGTTATAGATATGCATTGTACATGTATATATATAACTCTTCTAAATGAACATGTAGGCAGTAGCTCTGGTGAGACTATGTGTTTGTCTGAGTCCTTACTGTCCCCGAGTACAGCATGACTTCGTTTGATCTAAATGTGGATTTATTGCATTTTAAAATGATCAATGTTCCGCTTATTGCGTTTGGTCTTGTAGGGTACAACAAGTTGAAGTGTATGCTCTTTTGAATGAAATCAAAAGGAAAATATAAGAATATAAAATCTCACCAGACAAGATCTATGTTTGAGACAGCGTTGACAGTATGACAGTCGTTGACCTAGAGATATATTTCTCATATGACATGTGTCACAATGTTGTCAAATCTGATCTGCTGCATTATCGTTCGAATTCAGTTGTATAATAGCATTATTGAATTAGTTTGAAAAATCGAAAAAGGTACGTAGTATATATCTTGTATGCTCCCTCCATTATCTCATAATCCCATATTGACAGTGTTTGAGCTATCGAAAGGGTTTGAGTAGTTTAAACTGTATACGAGTACGTAAAACGGTTGACTTCACATACAAGATATATTTTTTTTTTTCTATAGGGATTGTAAACTCAACCATTGTCAGATTTTGTTCCTTAAATCACATATATGTACTATCAGTGAGTTCTCCTTTTCTAGAAAGAAAGGCTTTCGGACCCATATGCAGCAGTAACATGTAATGTAACCCTTTCCCACATACAACAAATCTGCAGCAGACGACTTTGAAAACATCTACTTAAGATATTGAAACTCTCTATTGAAATCAAGGTATAATGACTGATAAAAAGTTGAAAACAATGTGGCAAAAGGAGACATTTTTGGTTTTGAGCAATTTCTTCTTTTGTCCAGAGACCTACAATAATGTTATTTTAGGTCTCTGTTTTGTCACAATAATTTCAAAAGTCGTCTGCTGTTAATACGTCAAAATGCGTATATAGGTGGGAAAGAGGTTAAATGAAATCACAGTCTTGCTGGGTAAACAGTGAATTGGTAATTGTGTCTACCATTGTGTTTAGATAAAGAGTATATAATTACACGTCAAACTAGAACACAATTTATATAGAATAACCTTTTTGAAAGTTCTTGTAGAACTCGTGAACTAAAATACCTTTAACCCTTTAGACATACAGATGTTTCTGCAGACGACTGCCACAATATTTTCAAATTTGTTAACAATTGAACTTAGCCTTATAGAGATTTACCATAATTTAGCCTAATATTTTAAACCGATTTGTGATACTTCATACTAACTATGTGAACACAAGAGATAAGTGTATCTCTAGAAATCGTACCTCGATGAAATAGAACAGAAACGACTCAAACAAATCGTACCTCGAAGTAACAGAACAGAAACAACACAAACACATCGTACCTGGCTGTAACAGAACAGAAAGGAATCAAACAAACCGTACCTCGATGTAACAGAACACAAACGACTCAAACACATCGTGACTCGCTGTAACAGAACAGAAATGACTCAAACAAATCGTACCTCGATGTAACAGAACACAAACGACTCAAACAAATCGTACCTCGATGTAACAGAACACAATCGTCTCTAACAAATCGTAACTCGATGTAACAGAACACGAACGACTGAAACAAATCCTGACTCGCTGTAACAGAACACAAACGACTCAAACAAATCGTACCTCGATGTAACAGAACACAATCGACTCAAACAAATCGTAACTCGATGTAACAGAACACGAACGACTGAAACACATCGTGACTCGCTGTAACAGAACACAAACGACTCAAACACATCGTACCTCGATGTAACAGAACACAAACGACTCAAACACATCGTGACTCGCTGTAACAGAACAGAAATGACTCAAACAAATCGTACCTCGATGTAAAAGAACACAAACGACTCAAACAAATCGTACCTCGATGTAACAGAACAGAAATGACTCAAACACATCGTAACTCGATGTAACAGAACAGAAATTCCTCAAACACATCGTGACTCGCTATAACAGAACAGAAATGACTCAAACAAATCGTACCTCGATGTAACAGAACATAAATGATTCAAACAAATCGTACCTCGATGTAACAGAACAGAAATGACTCAAACAAATCGTACCTCGATGTAACAGAACATAAATGACTCAAACACATCATAACTCGATGTAACAGAACATAAATGACTCAAACAAAAGCGTACATCGATGTAACAGAACAGAAATGACTCAAACACATCGTAACTCGATGTAACAGAACAGAAATGACTCAAACAAATCGTACCTCGATGTAACAGAACAGAAATGACTCAAACAAATCGTATCTCGATGTAACAGAACAGAAATGACTCAAACATAACGTGACTCGCTGTAACAGAACAGAAATGACTCAAACACAACGTGACTCGCTGTAACAGAACAGAAACGACTCAAACACATCGTAACTCGATGTAACAGAACAGAAATGACTCAAATACATCGTAACTCGATGTAACAGAACATAAATGACTCAAACACAACGTGACTCGCTGTAACAGAACATAAATGACTCAAACAAATCGTACCTCGATGTAACAGAACAGAAATGACTCAAACAAATCGTACCTCGATGTAACAGAACATAAATGACTCAAACACAACGTGACTCGCTGTAACAGAACAGAAATGACTCAAACACATCGTAACTCGATGTAACAGAACAGAAATGACTCAAACACAACGTGACTCGCTGTAACAGAACATAAATGACTCAAACAAATCGTATCTCGATGTAACAGAACAGAAATGACTCAAACACAACGTGACTCGCTGAAACAGAACAGAAATGACTCAAACACAACGTGACTCGCTGTACAGAACAGAAAGGACTCAAACACATCGTAACTCGATGTAACAGAACAGAAATGACTCAAACACATCGTAACTCGATGTAACAGAACAGAAATGACTCAAACACAACGTGACTCGCTGTAACAGAACATAAATGACTCAAACAAATCGTACCTCGATGTAACAGAACAGAAATGACTCAAACAAATCGTACCTCGATGTAACAGAACAGAAATGACTCAAACAAATCGTACCTCGATGAAATAGAACAGAAACGACTCAAACACATCGTAACTCGATGTCACAGAACAGAAACGACTCAAACACATCGTAACTCTATGTAACAGAACAAAAACGATTCAAACAAATCGTACCTCGATGTAACAGAACAGAAATGACTCAAACAAATCGTACCTCGATGTAACAGAACAGAAATGATTGAAACAAATCGTACCTCGATGTAACAGAACAGAAACGACACAAACAACTCGTACCGTCAGACTCGACTCATTTCCTTTCAGAATCTTTTAATTTTTAATCCTCTCAGCATAAGGTAAATGGAATTTCATATTAAAGTATATATGAGCCGTCCCGCGAGAAAACCAACATTGTGGATTCTGCGTAATGAATCGACCCGGATCAGCCGAAGCATGCCACGCAGGCTAACCCGGACGGACACTTTTCGCGTCCTGTGGATTTTCTGTTTCAGGAATCATTACTCTATACCTATATCTCCCTGAGACGGAATGTGTCGGCCCGGATTAGTCTGCGCGGACTGCACAGGCTGATCTGTGTCGATACATTACGCAGATGCCACTATGTTGGTTTTCTCAAGGGACGGCTCATATTAGAAAACGTATGACATTGGTCGACCTAAGCAAGGGTATTCTAAAACCGTCCGCTGCAGAGGCGACCAGGTCTGTTTGTACACAAATCATGCAGATCGACGGTTTTATTATCTCCGCATCAAAATGAAGCGCGACCACGAATATTCATCGTTAATTGAAAGCAAAGCTAAGGCCACTCATAAATATTCCTTGATAATGGATGATAACCCAACTTGTTTACGTCCTATAGAGCTATATAAGAAATATCTATATGCACGATCAATGAACACACATGTGAGTATATGCATGCACGAATGCCATGCCAACATTCGTAGGCTTTCTAAATAACTAACATTACATTTCAGGGTCCAATCTAGGATTTGCCATTGATTGATCAAAAGTGATACATTGACCTAGCGCAGTGAAATTCACGAAAGGCGACAAATGTAAATATAATGAATTCACCATGTGTCCAATTTTGCAACTAATGATATGGTAGAGACCACGGTCAGAGCAGAAAACTGGTAGTATGCTAACAGCGTAACCCTGTTTAACAATATACTGAGCCGTCTCCACGAGAAAACCAACATTCCGCCACATGGGGATAGAGGTATATATTAATGATTCCTAAAACAGAAAATCCACAGGAGGCGAAACGTGTCTGTCCAGGTTAGCCTGCGCGGCATGCTTAGGCATCCGGTCGATACTTTACGCAGAGTCCACAATGTTGGTTTTCTCGCGGCTCATATGTCATCGTGTGAAGATATGTTAAAAGCCAGCTGTGAATGAGACAGTGTTTATTCCTGTTATATTAAAACTAATATCACATCAAATTGTTTCATACAAAAGCCGAGAATCAGGGTTCAAAGAAGAATTAAAGTTATACAAATAAAGGTTCAAAAACAAGTTCTCAAACAAGTAAACAAGTGTTTAAGTCGACACTATCGTGCGAATGTCATCGACTTGGGACGATTGAACGGGGGTGACCTCATTAGAGAGTCGAGATAGGACCATTTTACGGTACGGGACCTATTATCGGTGACCACATCTCGGGGTAGAAAATTATCATACATAGATACAAATGGAAGGAACAGAAGATAATAGTGGCAAGTTTTTTAAATGATATTGTATCTCGAATAGATAATCAAAGTACTGAAAGTACTGAAATGCGGGGGATGTTGGCTCTAGAGTGCTAACAAGATCTTCCTTCAATTTAACATAGTGACCTACTTTTTGACCCGACATGACCCATGTTAGAACTTGACCTAGATATCATCAAGAAAAACATTCTGATAAAGTTTCAACATGCTCAAGCTAAAAATGCAGTATCCAGAGTGTTAAGGTAGAACGCGCCTCTAAAAAAATATTCGAATTTCCTCACGAAATTTTGCATCACCATAATACAGCATATGCCCAATAAGATTAGGTTCTTACTTTTTTCGTATCTAAAACAGTTTTTAAACTACGAGACCTCAAAGTATACCACTGACGTCACTATTTAGACGTCTCTCAAATGTCCCTAGTTAAAACAACAGTAGCTGATAGTTTGGTCAATTTTAGGTTGATAGCTGCGAAATTATATCACGATTTGCATCTTAAGAATACCTTCACGTACATGTAATTTTCTTCTTTGTGTCGTACGTTTAAAAAAAATAACGCGTCTATAACGTCACTTTTCAGGAGCGAAATGACGTCGCGTTTCGCGTAAGAAAAGGCGCCCTTTTTTCATTTAAAAAAAATCTGTACATTTAATTTTTGATTTTTTTTAATCTATTCATTTATAATTTTATTAAAAATCGTTTGATATCAAGAAAAGTATACCTTACCGACTTCGTTTTTTCACAATATCAGTTTATCTAACCCCTACTGTAGTGCATCACGGAGCGTGAAATGCATTAAAATGACAGGTTTGCCTCGAAAGCTACTCATCAGAGATCACTTAACTTGAAGAAAGTTACCGAAAAACATCAAGCAAATAGAGAACTCTATCCTTTACCAAGAAAACGTATTGTGGACATATAACATTTTGTCCAACATTTTGCAAACAGCTGTAAAATTGTGAAAATTATTTAAATATCGTAGATTTTATAAAGGAAAACACTAACTAAGTTACATTTTCGCTGCCGGCATTGCCGCGCTGTGTCTGCTATACATACATGAAACCGATCGAAAGGAAGGAAGGAAGGGGTCCTTTACACATAGCATCAAGGCATCCTTCAGCAAGGTAAAGCTTTTTTTATTATCTTACTTCATACATCTTTAAATAAGGATATATGTGCATACAACCATATAGTACAACACTCGTTATAAGAGAAAAATAATAACTTTCGTTGCACATGCACTTTACCGGGAATTAATAATTATATATCGCGGGAGGACATTCCCGAACATCCTTCTCTCAAATTTAATCATGACTGTCTCTCCTATTTGTTAACCACTTCCAACATACAGCAGATAACTTTTGAAAATATTGTGGCAAAAGGTGAAATTGCTCATTATAAAAATGTTTTATATTTCTCACAACAGTTTCGCAATATTAAATAATTATTCTTTGTTCTTTGAATAACTTTTTAAAGAATGGAGCGAATAGTTGGGCCTATTGTAGAGACAAAGGCCCGTGAATCTTGTGAAAGGACGTGCGCTCGAAAACACTTTGATGAGATCGGCTACCCCTTCTACATTTCCAGCGGTAGACGATTCACGTTGTTACTATTATTATTATTTTTATCATAATTATGATTCCGGTCAAACGAAATTTAAAAACAGGCATGTGACATTTGCATTACCCCTTCCACGAATATGGGCCATGTCCGATATCTGTAACATATTGAAGCGTATAATGCATTAATTGTGTTAAATAATTAGGGTAAAGTAAACCCTTTCCCATTGTAGACGCATTCTGAAGCAAACGAATATTAAAACATTGCAACAAAAGAATAAATTGTTCATCTTCTACTTTTGCCACAGCGTTTTCAATTATATTCAATAATGAGACTTACATTTATAGAGAATATCCATATGTTTTACTAAATGTTTTTAAAGTCGTCTGCTGAAGACATTTTGAACTGAACACTTGCATAATAATGTAAAATGTCCTTCACTATGATGGCTCAAAAATGTTTTATTCTAACGGAAATGTGTTTCACAAAAACACCAATAGAGCTCCCACTAATAACGTTCTACTTATTCTGTTTTTAGGGATTTCAAAGGAGTGGGGATATTTCTAAAATCAATTCTATATCCGTCGTTGAATAAGTAAATAGGAATTTGTCTTTTGATTATAAAATAATGGTGTAATTAGTCGCCGGGCAGAAGCCCGCGACTTCTATTTTTAATAGCTTTTCGGAAATCACATGGGAGGAGGGATAATTATTGGAAAGAAACACATTAAGATGTTTTGAACATATTACAATTATGTTTGTTTAAAAACACTAAGTAATGACACATCTAAAATGGAATAAACATTTCGATGTTTTAGGTATTTTTAGTTTCATTTTGTTGACTTGCATTTAAGTGTTTTTGTCTTATTTACGAAGACAAATGTGGTCCCTGCTAGACTTGCAACCAACTGCTATATGTCAATATTGAGATATATTGAAATAAAAATCACGTCAAATTCTACTTTCAATAGTAATGTTAACTTACTGAATGTTGACTCGTGATCTGGAGGTCACGGGTTCGATACCCGGTTGCGGCGACATTCTTTCGGGCGATGTTTTCCATTGCCTCTCACCTCTGATCTATGTGAGAAAGTAGTCAGTGGCTTCGAAAGAATGTTGTGTAAGTACTGGTGTGGGAAAGCCAGGAAAACATGGGTAGGTGCACTGACCGCCGTGATATGACCAAAGCTGTTGAAAGCGGCGTTAAACTCCAAACAAACAAACAAACAAATTACTGAATGTTATTTTCATGTTCAAAAATATGTCTTGATTTGTGAAGAATTCATTTGATAATGTTAACTCGTGTATATCTAAAATATGAACTGTTTCTAACCTAGAACTGTTGATTACGTCACTACCGAGTACCGCCCGCATAGATGTGTAAATTTTGCACACGCTACTATATACTACTGTACTTACTGTGTGTGCGTTAACCAATGCGCGCACCTGCTTGCTTTTATGTAAGTCACGTCGAATTCTCCTTTTAATAGATAAGTATCAACATAAACTGGTAACAGAAACAAATAAGATTTTTTTTTGTGAAAATATGTCTCAAATATAAGCCTGTTTATCGGTCGTGAACGTCGAAACGCTTTTTCCTCAGTTTGTGACCTAGTTTCATATTGCCAAAATGTAAACAAAGCGAAGTAACCGGAAGTAACATGTAAACTTAGAAAAGTGACTTACGCAGACAAAAAATGTCGCACGACAAATTGATTTCTTAAACGTCACGATTGAGTGCATGGGTCGAATGTAGGAGAAATAAATATACTATAGAAACGCTTTTTTTCTCTCGAATGCAGTGGAATAAAACATGCACTAAAGCTTTGCCTGATTTTTTATTCACTTTCTTCGATGTCTGACACTCGACTCGATCTTGAAACAAAGGTCAACATTTTGAAAAAATGCTCAAACACCTTATTACAGATAGATAGCTAATATTACACACTTAAATGATTAAATATATGTGATATTAAATGTTTATTTGGCTTGAAACAAATTAAGAGAAGAACAAACTCTGATAAACAATAGATTTAGAAATAAAGAAAAACTGCTCTTTCGCACCCAATTAATTTCATACTTGCCACCTATTAAATAGTAATGGGACTCGCAACTGGCATTTCTCTTGCGCCAAACATATATTGTATGCATCAACGATTTATATAAACAATTTAGCTGATATGTTGTTTCAAGTGTGGTCTACTTTTTAAACATATGAGGATAAATTTTAACATCTGTGAAATATTTATTATAATTATTATTAAAAAGGAGGAAGTTAATGTCTTCAGCAATTTAACCGTTTTCTCAATGTTTTAAGCATTTAAAGGTTTTCATTGTTGCTTCAGACATGGAAAGGGTTTAATAGCTTTTTATTGCAGGTAGATTTAAATCCCAAAATGTATTAATTTGTTGTGGTTTTATTGACAAATACAAAACATCCAAAATCCTGACCAAAAGATATCCTGAAATTTGTAGATCTATGTGGAATTTCAAAAATCCTGGAATTAGTCCTTATGAAAACATTATGTGTATGTTTAGACTAATGAAAGTCAAGAATACATGTGTGTTAAAAAATTAATCAATGCAGTCTTTTCCGGCGACATTGATGCCTTGCATCAACTTTCTCTTGTAAGATATACTGAAAAGACGCTTTTTTTAACAGATGAAGTTGACTTTCTGTACGAAACACCGTTCGAAACACAACAGCCTTCCCAACGTCTTAAAACGCCAATGTAAACTGACACTGATTAAAAGAAAACTGGTATAGAGCCGGCTTGAACTGATTGGGAACATTACATGTAAGATATGTTTTTAATTAATGTACATGTACATAACAAACAGTGTATAGTTTGGGTGTATAGTCTATTGATAAACGTCTACAATGAATAAATCAGAAAAAGAGACGATTTTGGAAAAGTATTATTTCAATCCTAAAAATGCGGGTGCATATATGGGTCCACAAAAAGTGTTTATTGAATTGACACCTAACTCAACGCTTTCATTATCAGTTTGAATTAAAAAAGGCGACGTTCGCTTTGAACAAGAAATAACGATTCTAATGTTCATCATATACTAAAGATGTCAGCGATTTCAACTTCTTAAAACAGTGGTCGCATTTTTATTAGAGAATTCACGTACATTTATGAAACACCTTTTCACATTTCAAAAATCCCCCGTCTTGTTCATGATGACATATTTAACTAAAGAAGTTTATTCTTGTAAACAGAAATATGTTGTTATCATTTTCTTCCCACGCTTTCCAGTTTAAACGAAGTCATTCCGTCGACATTGACATACCCGTAAATAGTCATTTTAATATGATAATTCATATTACCTACGTAAACATATGATGCTGAATTGCTTGAGAAATGTTACTCTTTTTTTTTCTTCTTCTGTTCTATGTGTCTGAAAATGCTGATCTACATCAAATTAAATGTGGAATCCGAAAATACCCCAACGTTTATCATTTTATTCTGTTCTCTCTTTTCATATGCACCACTTTTAAAGTAAAACATTTCTTTTCGCGATTATAAAGGAAAACATCATGTTTCTCAAATAGGATTCATTACATAAATGTATGAGGAAAGTGGGGTATTAAAATGATTAATGTGTTTGGGGTTTTTTTACGACCGACTCACGATATGATCTTTTGTACTGTATTTCGAAATATATAGGTCCATCCGTGACCTATAATGTACCCTTACTCTTTCTGTTGTGTTATTATTTTTTTTCTTTAACACAAGTCACGTTCAGTCTGTATATAAATACGATATTGTTTAAAAACTGTTCGCTTTATTTTCCATTTATAACGATTTATACTCTACCTTTTATTAAAATTGCATTCAAATTGTGTTATAATTGGATATAACTGACCATGGTAATACTTAAGTGTGAGATCACTTTTTTCAGCTAAAAGACAAGTTTTAGTCATGTCATGTGGTTTTTATTTCGCAATCCTGTTTCAATAGAACGGATGGATGATTGAACGTGTTCTAGTTTCCTCCCTCCTAAAAAATGAGAGATGGTTACGTGACACGACACAATGTACGTTTATCAACAAATCATTATTAAATACCAAGATCGGTATGCATTTCTTTCTTCTCTTCTGTATACACAATTCAGTCAAATGCTTCTGCAGTGGTTAACGTCGGGGATTGAAAACCGGGCGTCCCTGGTTCAATCCCCAGTCGTGTCACAACGGTCATGGTAGAGTGCCTTAAGCAATGCACATTTTCTAGCCTAGTACTGGTTTGTTTACTCAGGGATCATAAATAATTGAACTGTCGTCGTGATATAACTGAAATAATGTCGAAAACGGCGTAAAACCCCAATAAAACAAACAAACATATGCTTCTACAACTTTCGCAATAAATGTCAAATTTAAAATAGCTCATAATCTAATCTTATTCTTTAAAACCTTCAGAGCACGCTTTTCATGTGTTGCGCTATCCATTTACGCCCACGTAACTCCAGTTCGAATCATATATAAATACGCAGTTTTCGGAAAACGAGTTATAACACGTTCTCACGTAAAAACATTATAACACGTTACACATATTTTATAAGTATGGATAGGGAGGATCATATATTATTAAATTTTACTGCCGACTGAATAACATAACTGCAACAAGGACCATTGTTCCAGCTTACACATAATGTATATCTAAAATACACTCTTTTTAACGTCATAACTGAATAGGTAAAGGGGTGAGATAAACTGATATTGTGAAAAAACAAAGTCGGTAAGGTATATTTTTCTTGATATCAAACGATTTTTAATAAAATTATAAATGATTAGATTAAAAAAAATCAAAAATTAAATGTACAGATTTTTTTAAAATGAAAACAAGGCGCCTTTTCTTACGCGAAACGCGACGTTATTTCGCTCCTGAAAAGTGACGTTATAGATGCGTTATTCTTTTTAAACGTACGACACAAAGAAAAAGATTACATGTACGTGAATGTATTCTTAAGGTGCAAATCGTGATATAATTTCGCAGCTATCAACCTAAAATTGACCAAACTATCAGCTGTTGTTGTTTTAACGAGGGACATTTGAGAGACGTCTAAAAAGTGACGTCAGTGGTATACTTTGAGGTCTCGTAGTTTAAAAACTGTTTAAGATACGAAAAAAGTAAGAACAGAATCTTATTGGGCATATGCTGTATTATGGTGATGCAAAATTTCGTGAGGAAATTCGAATATTTTTTTAGAGGCGCGTTCTACCTTAACGAGATTTTCCTTCAATTTGGCCAAGTGACCTAGTTTTAACCCGACATGACCAATATTCAAACTTGACCTAGATATCATTTAGATAGAATTCTGACCAAATTTCAAGCTGCTGTAGCCAAAAAAGATGCTTTTACAGAATTAACAAGATTATCCTTCAATTTGACCTAATGACCTACTTCTTGACCCATCATAACCCATGTTCAAACTTGACCTATATATCATCAAGACAAAACATTCTGATAAAGTTTCAACATGCTCAAGTTGAAAATAAGGCCTCTAGAGTGTTAACAAGATTTCCATTCAATTTGGCTTAGTGACCTATTTTTTGACTCGGCTTGACCCATATTCAAACTTGGCATAGAAATCATATAGATAAACATTCTGACCAAATTACAAGCTGACTTACTAAAAAAAAATGGCTTCTACAGTGTTAACAAGATTTTTCTTCAATTTGGCCTAGTGACCTAGTTCCTGACTTAATATGACCCATATTTGAACTTGACCTAGAAATCATTAATACAAACATTCTGACAAAATTTCAAACTGCTGAAGAATAAAAGTCTTTTCCTACAATTTGACCTAGTGACCTACTTTTTGACCCGACATGACTCATGTTCTAACCAAGACAAACATTCTGATGAAGTTTCAACATGCTCAGGTTGAAAATGTGGCCTCTAGAGTGTTAACAAGAGTTTCCCTCAATTTGACCTAGTGACCTAGTTTTTCACCTCAAATAGCCCAGTTTCGAACTTGTCCAAGGTTTGATGGAGATGAATGTTCTGTTAACTTTCATGACTATCCGATGCAAAATGTAGCCTGTAGAGTGTTAACGAGGGAAAAGGTTGACGATGCCCGACAGCCTTATTTCCGTATTTTTCATTGCAGGGATTTTCTCAAAAGGTTTTTGAGCTACCCGCTTTCAAGCTACTCGTTTTCCATATATTTAAAAGAAACATTTAAGATCCTTATGTCTAACTTAAATTTCTAAATTATGTATACAACTTCATGGATGAAAACTTTACATTGTGTACGTTTACTTTGTATAATGTGCATACTGTGTAGCTTGTTGTGAAACGGATTTAACTGATCCCTGGACAATCAAGAAAAAATTTCCAATTTGAAAAAACAGAGGGCAGCACAAACAATTTACAAATTTACACTTCCTGAAAGCTTGGCATGACAATATACGGAGGTGTTCAGCATAGCTGAATCCCCCGAATAATCAAAGTACTGAAAGTACCGCTGGAAGGTGATTTTAGAGTGATGTCAGCCAGGTGCAGATGGGATAATGAATTGTATGCAAGGTATGAACAGATCATGGCTAGGATATATGGATAGGAACAAACGAGAGCAAATATGTTGGAAAATAAATGAATGAAAGAATTTAAGTCTTTAAAACTTCTTTATGTTGCTGCAGTTTCGGAATAGGTAAAATTGTATAAAAAAAATAAATCAAACAAATATAATAAAAAACACAAACACTTGTTGTTTAGTTTATACGGTTATACTATATAATATCGGAAGAACGCCTTCATCAGTAGAATACAATAATAAAGAAAGAATACACACTTCAAAATTGTTGACAGCTGGACATTATATTATATTCACAATAGTTAGCAAACACTGTCAAGAAGTGAGGAGTATTGCATACATACAATTCATTTAGAAATTGCATTGACACAAAATATATTTTTGGTAAAAAATATAGAGAGAAATATTTGTAAAAAATATAGAAAGCATTTTTTCATATTTAGACAGAAATGTACAGGAAAGAATAACATTCAGTCATATCCGTCAATAGCTAATGCTATCTTTCTATGCGTCTGTATAAGGACAAAGATATATAGATAGATATTCTTTATTTCTTCCAAATTTGAAGAGCAAGTACATTTCATATTAAACATTACACAAGTGAGAACATAACTATATAGTTAAAACATTGTAACAATAGGAGAATTTGCTCATCATAAAAAAAATCTATGATAGCCACTGTCTTTCAAATTTGCTTTTCACAAGTGAACAAATGCTATGAATGAACGTATACAAGTGCTATGAATGAAAATATGAAAACATGAATTAATTTTACATTTGCAACAATGTTCGATAAACTGTGTCTGAATGAGGATACAACGTAGAACGTTATGTTTTCTCCTTGCATGAAAGCTTAATTAAGTATAGGTGTGCCCTCAATTTAAATCAATTCTCACATAACAAGAACATTAAGAAAGTGTTGTAAAATCTAAATAATATCATGACATCTCACGATGATCAGATTTTTATAGAAATAATTTTATTTGATGTGTATTACGCGTCAAGCGTGGATTCAAACACTTCCAACTATTTTACAATTTAAAACAATTAGATATTTGGATAAAATCTGATTGAATGAAACGAATTGTTAAAAAAAAAACACCCAATGCATATTAAAACCAAAGGCTTCTTTTCCCACAACATTTTGTTTCAAGAGCTACAATATCTAAAGAGGCAACATGTTAGAGTGCTTATCCAGTATGCATGAGTTCGATTTTACCATACCAATTCAGGAAAAGTGATTTCCACATCTTTCAACTTTCCCCCGGTAAATCAGTCGGTAGCGACGCGGGCTGTCAATCCAGCAGTTGTAAGTTCGAATCGAAGCTCGGCCATCATTCTTTCTGTCATTGTGACAAGCGCCATTCATCTTTCACCAATGGGCTAACAGTCTATTTGGAAAAGAAGCCAGTTGCTTGGAAAGAATGTTGTGTGGATTACTTGTGTGAGAAAGCCAGACAACACATGAATAGGTGAACTGGCCGCCGTGATATGACTGAACGATTGTTGAAAACGGCGTTAAAGCCTAATCAATCAATCCTTTGTATATAATCATTCTGTAATTTACCATTTAGAATGCCCCCCTAATCCCCTTATACATATTTAGTCGATTAGTCGTTCGGGAGAACACACCATTCGTGAATTACCAGCTAACTAACACTTCTCCCTAGCACACAACTATTGACAACATTGTGACAAAACATAAGAAATTTATCCCAGGACTCCAAATGCAGCAGACGATTATGAAAATATCTGAGAGGGATTTTTTCCTTTTTTCCCACAACGTTTCAATTAGTTAATATATATATACATATAATATATATATAACTTATGTAAAAACCTATAAATGAATATACTAGAGGAAATATAAAGAATATAACTGAAAGTCGTAATTAAGGATAGATTAGCATATTTTGGGGAAACTACCTTACGACACGGTATGTCCTCGAATTGACCTAGTTTGTGTAATGTATATCTGATCCGGTGTATCGTTGTTGTTCACAAGAGCGTGGCGCGTAAGAATATACAGGTAACAATGTTTACCACAGAAAGATGTGTATTTGGAAAATCAAAATCAATTTTAATTTTCAAAACCACAAAAACATGAATTATTTGAAAATGTAATTGTCCAAACCAGTTTCTACATCAAACTGATTGTACATGAAAACACTTTAAGTATGAATTTACATTGATTTTTGCGAACTATATTGCCTAGCGTATGTATGAAGAGATCATATAGTTTATAGAGAGGATGTGTGTTATAGGGCATATTCCATTTAGGTCAGTGTTCAATCCCATAGGAAGAAGATTATTACATAATAATCACCTTCCAAAAATGATCTAGCAAATGTGGGTTTAAGTCTACACCGGCAATATTTCTTGTTAAAATCGTCATCGGGCGACAATTTGAAATTAGCGCATTATTTATTAACTTCATCCTTTTTAGTTGACAAGTCGAAATTTCAGTTCGTAAACTGTTTATTTTCCAATTATAATTTCGAGTGGTCGCGGCAAAGGTAATTCGACTATTTTTAACTCGTGATTAGATCGCTCTGAAAGACGTTTTGTGTATACACCCGCTGCGAGTTTATCATGTCAAAACTAACACTTCAATAAGAGATAGGTACACTGTGGTATATTACAAACATTTACATAGGACGATGTTTCTCATTTCGTTTGCACAGGCGCACTAATCAAAGATATAGAGATATATACAAGCAAAAGCTAAAATGGTCGATATTGGAAAAAACACTAAGACCTAATACCCCACTGAAAATAGCGCTAATAAAACTCATTATTTCAAGTTGATTCCACAACTGCAATTATATAATAAGAAATTCTTTAAAAGAATAAACTTCAATGGAAAACATTTTATGTTGTCTGTAAATCATTAAGCTGCTGATTTGTCATATCAATATAGTATAGAAATAGACCATAGAACATATATATTGATTATAAACATACATACAATGTTTCGAACCAAATACATTAAACTCACAAATCAAAATACCAGAAAAAAACCATAAACAACAAAAAACAAAACAAAAACATAAAAAACCCAAAACAAGATGTTCAATCAAATCAAATTTATAGAGAAATGTTTGATTGGGTCAAGCATTATTATACACAGGCTAATTTCGTTCTTTATAACATTTATGAATATAAATGCATAGATTTAATACTTCATTTTTCATTGCAGAATTTAACAAGCTTAACACTATAAATACAATTGGGTTTTTCCAATATTTCTTGTTGATATATTTTTGCCTGTTACGAAGATGTATATACGGCAGCTCTAAAGGGACACACACGAAACAATTTTTATCTCGTGCGCACGTACGCAATTTCGTATGTAATTTCTAAAAATGTGTGTGTCCCTTTAGAGTTGCCGTAGGCAGCTCTAAAAGGACACACACAAGTTTTGTTTATCTCGTGCGCACGAGATACTATCTCGTGCGAACGAGATACTAAGTCGTGCGAACGAGATAAGTATCTCGTGCGCACGAGATACTAAGTCGTGCGAACGAGAAACTATCTCGTGCTCACGAGATAAAAAAAAATTCGTATGTAATTTATAAAAATGTTTGTGTCTCTTTAGAGCTGCCGTATGTATATATCACATACCAAAATAAAGTGAAATTCGTCATCAATTTCATTAGCATTACAATAGACACACACTCTGTCTGCTTTTTCAATTCTGTTCTTTCCATATCTGCCAGTTTCAATCCTTAATCTGTATGCCGAAATACGCATCTGAGTTAGCAGATATCTATACTGGCTAGTTTGACCACTGTAATATCAGTGCCCTAATATTTCACAGGGAACTGTTGGATATTATCATTTGGATAGCCGCAAAACAAAAACATATAATATGTCAAACCCAATTGTTATAAAACATCTCGAATTCTATCATCAATTAACATTTATTTAACGAACTATCTAATAGAATATACACCATTTATAATGTGTATGAAAATCAAGTATCTGTGGGATATTTCATATTCGATATTTCTGAAAATACAATAATTTTTTTTAGAAATGATATCATTTGTTATCATTCTGTCCTCGGTTACAATCGTTACAGTCAACAGTTGTTTCTAATAGAAAACCTATTATATTTAAAGTATGCGCAAAGTAACACCAATGGTTTAATTGTTGGAAATGTTATTTGGGGCACGCTATATATACATGCGTATATGTTTTTACGCTTTGTCGCTGAATACACTTACGTATTATTGGACTGTAAATTTGATTAAACAAAAATCCCTTTGTTCTTAAAGTTTCGTAAGTGTTTTAAATATCAGTAAAAGTAAGCACTTGATTTGATACAGACGGTTTCGAACGTGTCCAAGATTTGATGGAGATGAATGTTCTGATAAACTTTCATGAAGATCCGATGCAAAATGTAGCCTGTAGAGTGTCAACAAGGGACGTATTGGTAAACGTATTGGTAAACATCAGCTGTCTCTCCATTTCAAATATGAGTGAAACTCTGTGTTAATTATTAACGTGGAAACCAGGTCAAAGATGCAGTTACCCAACTCGCTGCTAATTCAATATACACTCAATCCGGAAGCTCCACGTAGCTTATAATTACAGGGCTAAACATCCCATGTTAAAGACTATTTTTCTGCAAACTATTCTCACAACTCCATTTCGTTTCGAGTTCTTTTCCGTAACTGCATATTTGTCTTTAAATTAACTCGAAGTATTTCGGTATAGCTCCACCAGGTTAATGACAAATTGAGCCATCCAACTAGAAAACCAACAGTGTGGACTCTGCGTAAAGTATCGACCCAGATCAGCCTAAGCATGCCGCGTAGCCTAATCAGGGCATACACTTTTCGCCTCCTGTGGATTTTCTGTTTCAGAAATCATTACTTTTTACATCTATACTCGTGAGACGCAATGTGTCGGCCCATAATAGCCTACGCGGACTGAAAAGGCTGATCTGGATCGACACAGTACGCAGAGTCAATAATGTTGCTTTTCTCGTGAAACGGATCAATTATCAACAACTCATTTAAATTTCCGGTAGATATATATAGCTCAGTGGTTAACGGCGAGTATTTAAGACAAATAATAATATTAAGCTATATATGGGTTGTGATACCCGAGGTGACAGGTTCGAATCTCATTGGATCCTACCAGTATTATATTTTGTATTCCATTTATATTGTGTGTTATCTTGGTTTATCATTTTAGTTAGTTCATTCATAATTTGTAATTCTTTTTTGTATTGTTTTGTTAGCACTTAGAAGGCACTTATCTAAAACATCTTAGAAACCATCCCGGTATTAGTGTGCATTTTTAAATGAAAAACAACATATTCTGGGTTTTGTATCCGGATTCCACAGTTCAGAATAAATACTTTGGAACAAACACTTACTTGTAAATTTGTGTCGTATTCTGCGATAAAGAAGCGTTTGTTTATGTAGTAATATAACACAGAAATAACCTTGAATACGTTAATGTGAACATGTTTACGACCAAAATATAAATCTTAGAGGACGGGTTTCGATTGTGTTAAAAACCATAAACCATGATGAGGGGAAATAGCGATTCGAATAAGATTAGAGTAAATATCAACATCTGTATCGATTACCTTGTAAAGTACAATGAAAGCATGTATATATAAGTACTTCTATATAAAAATAAATATGTTTATTTTTATTTGCTGATGTCAGTGGTCGTAATATAACAAAGACACAATCTTGAATGCGCAAATGTGACCATTAATAATGATTATAATTGTAAATAGACGGCTTTCGGTTTCTTTTTTAAACCATGAACCATGACACAGGTAACTCATAAAAATCTACATATCACCATCTTTATCGTTGACCGTGTCATATACATTAAAAGGTTGAACATAAGTACTTCTATTGATAATGAAAATATTATGCATATGTTCTACTGATGACTTTGTTGACTACTAATGAGAATGACCTGCATATTGTACTTGATGCAATATGTGTATGACTACTAACTGCCCTTAAAGTAAAGCTGGCAATGTCCGACCCAATAGTGTTCACGTACTGTTTATAATTTCATGTGTGGACATGACAGTTAAGTGTCGTCGAAAAATATACTTATAAATTGTTTTGTTGTATCTTGTATAATATTTAGTAACATGTACAAGATAAAATATAATATAGCATACATCCGAATTTCATATCTGATTGTTTGGTCGAGCAGTTGATGCATTTCTTTGTAACCAATTGAATAACACGGCTACTTTGTTCCTTTCTTCTTTATAATTCAGTATGCACGCTGTCTTAACGATTTACAGCTAGGAAATACTCTGATTATTCCACAAATGCATGAAGTTAGCCGGAGAAGCCGGAACAGTCGAAGTTCCGAACACTCCTGCTTAACTAATTTGCATGGCAGTCGGTGGCTACTCGAGCTGTATTGCCATCGAACAACTGGATTTCCAGCTATTCTGACCTGCCGGAACGGTCATTCGGTCAAACTTGACTATCAGAAATTATGTGTGTGGACCTTATCGGGACATTTCAACTCCCGACTGTTCCGGTTAGTCAGAATAGCCTGAACTATGTAGTGGCTGACCAGCATAGCCGTCGAAGCCGAAACCATAGCTTCTGTATTTAAATTATGTTCAAGTTATTATTATTTTGATTATTGTAGAATTAGTTAAAGTCTAAATGCGATCAAGGTATTCAAATATCGAAATATCCGAGGAAAATTTGCAGACGATGTTTCTTTTTTCGCTGACACTGTGTTTATTCTCCAACATCAAATTGACCACATAAGCGATTTTTGCGATGCAACTGGAATGCAGCTCAATATGTCAAAATAAAAAATAATGGTTTATCGTACAGGTGGTCTACTACGAAATACTGAAATATTGTTATACAAAGGTGAAGACATAGAAGTTGTCCAAATTAACAAATATCTAGGAACATATTTTACAGTAAAAAGGTCAAAGACGAAGGAAACTCTTGCTCTCCAAGCAAATAAAGCTGTAAATACAATATTACATTATCAAAAACAGTATGGTCATTTTGATCAGAATGATGCGTTGAAACTCTTTGATGCTATGGTGCTGCCGATACTAACATTTTCCTCGGATATATGGGGCTACCAATCATGTGATATAGTCGAAAGACCGCATATCCGCTTTTGTAAACGAATCGCTTGCTTAAACAGTAATGTAGCCAATTTCTTCGCTCTAAGTGAATGTGGTACGACACCAATAGCTGTTACGAACATGGTCCGCTGTGTTAGATACTGGTTAAAAATCTTAACAGTGGAAAATAGTGGTACAGAGGTAAAGCGTCGGCCTCTTGTACCAAAGGTCCCGGGTTCGAATCCCGTGATGAGCGGGTTCTGCCTTTGGGATTTTTCCACACAAACGGCGCGAGTACTGGTTAAGCTTCCAGGAAGCAGACATCGAGCGTGATTAATATAAGCTTAAAGCTTGTTTCGCAATCGATGTAAAATAAATCAGTTTAAACTTTAAACTAAACAGTGGAAGAAAATAGGTACCCGAAACAATGCTACAAACTTTTAAGACGACTCGATGACTTAGGTCGGACTACTTGGGCTACCAACATAACACGTGTATTGTTCCAGTATGGTTTAAGTTATGTATGGTTAAGTGAATTGGTGATTTTAACATTTTCTAATCACAGTTTAAACAAGGCTCGTCGATTGCAGCTACCAAACACTAAATGGAAACATTGAGTCATCTCCAAAAGCGGTATCGTATAAACTATACACAAGTGCCTTTAATCTTGAAAAGTGTATATCTATATCGTTACCATATCACTATAAGAAAATATTGTCAAAGTTCAGATGTTCAGGGAATAACTTAATGATTGAAAAGGGTCGGCATTTACAAATTGACAGAAATGTACGGCATTGCCAATACTGTCTGGAAATAATATCTATGCTATTGAAGACAAAACACACTTTCTGCTTTGGTGTCCGTTATATGAAGAATTGAGAAATGCTTTTTTCTTACAAGAATGGTTAAAATACAATACATGTGATACTTTATTTGTGATTATTATGTAGACAATTTTACCAGAGCATCATTGCAAACCGTAAATCAAATGGTTTCAGGACTAATCTTGTCATTTCACGACTAAACTTCACATGCTGAATATCACATAGATCGTAGCATGTAAAACGTTTAATCCCTACTTCAATGTTGACCCTTTCCGCTCTTGGTAACCTTTTTATATAGGCTAGGATAGCAACATAGACACATCTTGGTCTTCTTGTTTGAAATAAAGGGACATTTGGCCTTCTTGTTCGAAATATTTACATCCTGTCTGCTTGCACAGGTTATTTAAATGTACTGAACTGCATCTGCTTCCTTTAAGTCAGGCTTCAAAAGCATGCGCGGTGCTTTGATGCTTTGCATCAAAATTCTTCTTTTACCTTCTTATAATGCTTTAAAATTTAAAACATAGTGGATTAAATTTGTTTGAGATAAAGGTCCGAATTTGTTTGTGTGCCTTCAAAGCGCTGTCCAGACGCCATGTTTGATTATATAATATAACTGGGGAAAAGAACATATTAAAATCCATGTATATAAATTTGAATCTAGAACTTGTATAGTATCATATTGTTTTGACAAATAAGTAGAAAAAATTGGAATATTTTTATGACAATTGAAGATATGTTTGAAAATATATTCATATTTTAACATTTTTTTAGCCATTCAGACAAGAAAAAACTGAAAATTTGGCCCAATGACATATACTTTTCACTTATATTTTGATAAATGATTGTAATTGCAATAACCTACAAAGTTTCAGAAAAAGTTAAATATTATAAATATGTTTTTTCCTTATTTCAAAGTTTTGAACTTGTTTATTCTTACACCTGACACATATTGGTTCTCATTATGGAAAATAGCGTCTATTTTTAAGGTTTATTTACAACGTATCACGTGAACGTCCAAAGATATGGGTAAAATAACTTCAGAATGAGATTTAAACCACGAGAAGACAACAATAAGCACATCATCTTTCAAATATTGGTAGTTTGCATGAAAACTTGTTTTTTTCATGTGCTGAAATAGCACACAAAAAATGCATATCAAAAGGCTTTCATAAATGGATCTAGCAAAAAATAAAGCCCACTAACATACCATATTTTGTGGTGGTTTTTTTATTAAACATACATCCAGAGACATAATTTTTCAGGTGAGTACATCCTTAATTTAAAAAAAAAGAGAGAATGAAAGGAAATAATACTTATAAATAAATGCTATACAGAAAATGACACACAATCCATAATGGAATATAATTTATATTTTAAGCAGTATCCAATAAGATTCGAACCCGTTACCTCCGGTAACAAAACCAGTGTACAGTTGTATTATATACATACCGCTTTGCACTGAGCTAATCGGTTTTGTACTTTCAAATTGGGTCAATTACCTTTATAACACATAGGCCGTATGAGCAATTGGCTAAGAGATTGAAAAGCAATCACACAATATATCCGAATTGCGTTTAACGTAATAACATCCCGGAGTAAGTGTGAATCGTTGTTGTAATTGTCTAGAGTAACCAAATTGCGTTGAAGATGTTATTATATTCTATTCTCAAACAAAATAATATGACACTTTCATTTCAATACAATATTTGTTCTAGATCTTATCTTTAAACCCTGGATGTTCTTCAAACATAGTGTGTGCAAACTTTCTATGGTCAAATTATCTCGATCAGAAAAATACTGTTACAAAAAGTTCTCTGGATAACAATTGATTTGTAAATTGTATCACTAGTAAAGACACTACGACCGTGTACAGGTAAATCCACTTTAAAGGTGCTGAACTCCAGATGGAGATCAACATTTTGAAATGTTGAAACTTATGCAAATAGTGTTACTAGTGACAACAAAGTAAGTAATAAATAGTTCCAAACTATTTTGGCAGTTAATGTTAAAATTCATGAAAATATACACAATTTGCCTGCTTACTGGGTATGTCTATCCAGTAAAAATGAAGCATTCACGATGAATACTTAGATTTTTATTGTACTGGAAAGTTAAATTATTACTTTAATTTTATCCAAGAATTATGATTCTAATATTTAAAAACATCATAGGAAAAGTTTTAAAACTTTGACTATGCTGTCTATAATCTTAAATTCAGAACCTTTTCCAAAGAAAGGACATCATAAATTTCTATCTACTTGCTTTGTCGTGAGAGAATGGATGCTATTCTTGTTACAGATTATACTTAAATGGTTATATTGTTCTTACTCAAAGATGTCATTACTACCAACAACCCAACTTCAATGGTTATATTGTTCTTTCTCATAGATGTCATTACTACCAACAACCCAACTTCAATGGTTATATTGTTCTTTCTCAAAGATGTCATTACTACCAACAACCAAACTTCAATGGTTATATTGTTCTTTCTCAAAGATGTCATTACTACCAACAACCCAATTTCAATGGTTATATTGTTATATTGTTCTTTCTCATAGATGTCATTACTACCAACAACCCAACTTCAATGGTTATATTGTTATATTGTTCTTTCTCATAGATGTCATTACTACCAATAACCCAACTTCAATGGTTGTATTGTTCTTTATCATAGATGTCATTACTACCAACAACCCAACTTCAATGGTTGTATTGTTCTTTCTCATAGATGTCATTACTACCAACAACCCAACTTCAATGGTTATATTGTTCTTTCTCAAAGATGTCATTACTACCAACAACCAAACTTCAATGGTTGTATTGTTCTTTCTCATAGATGTCATTACTACCAACAACCAAACTTCAATGGTTATATTGTTGTATTGTTCTTTCTCATAGATGTCATTACTACCAACAACCGAACTTCAATGGTTATATTGTTCTGTCTCATAGATGTCATTACTACCAACAACCCAACTTCAATGGTTATATTGTTCTGTCTCATAGATGTCATTACTACCAACAACCCAACTGCAATGGTTATATTGTTATATTGTTCTTTCTCATACATGTCATTACTACCAACAACCCAACTTCAATGGTTGTATTGTTCTTTCTCATAGATGTCATTACTACCAACAACCGAACTTCAATGGTTGTATTGTTCTTTCTCATAGATGTCATTACTACCAACAACCCAACTTCAATGGTTATATTGTTCTGTCTCATAGATGTCATTACTACCAACAACCCAACTGCAATGGTTATATTGTTATATTGTTCTTTCTCATACATGTCATTACTACCAACAACCCAACTTCAATGGTTGTATTGTTCTTTCTCATAGATGTCATTACTACCAACATTCGAACTTCAATGGTTATATTGTTCTGTCTCATAGATGTCATTACTACCAACAACCCAACTTCAATGGTTATATTGTTCTTTCTCATAGATGTCATTACTACCAACAACCCAACTTCAATAGTTATATTGTTCTGTCTCATAGATGTCATTACTACCAACAACCCAACTTCAATGGTTATATTGTTATATTGTTCTTTCTCATACATGTCATTACTACAACCGAACTTCAATGGTTGTATTGTTCTTTCTCATAGATGTCATTACTACCAACAACCCAACTTCAATGGTTATATTGTTCTTTTTCATAGATGTCATTACTACCAACAACCGAACTTCAATGGTTGTATTGTTCTTTCTCATAGATGTCATTACTACCAACAACCCAACTTCAATGGTTGTATTGTTCTTTCTCATAGATGTCATTACTACCAACAACCCAACTTCAATGGTTATATTGTTATATTGTTCTTTCTCATAGATGTCATTACTACCAACAACAAAACTTCAATGGTTATATTGTTGTATTGTTCTTTATCATAGATGTCATTCCTACCAACAACCAAACTTCAAAGGTTATATTGTTCTGTCTCATAGATGTCATTACTACCAACAACCCAACTTCAATGGTTATATTGTTCTTTCTCATAGATGTCATAACTACCAACAACCCACCTTCATTGGTTATATTGTTCTGTCTCATAGATGTCATTACTACCAACAACCCAACTTCAATGGTTATATTGTTATATTGTTCGTTCTCATACATGTCATTACTACCAACAACCGAACTACAATGGTTGTATTGTTCTTTCACATAGATGTCATTACTACCAACAACCCAACTTCAATGGTTATATTGTTATATTGTTCTTTCTCATATATGTCATTACTACCAACAACCCAACTTCAATGGTTATATTGTTCTGTCTCATAGATGTCATTACTACCAACAACCGACCTTCAATGGTTATATTGTTGTATTGTTCTTTCTCATAGATGTCATTACTACCAACAACCCAACTTCAATGGTTGTATTGTTCTTTCTCATAGATGTCATTACTACCAACAAACCAACTTCAATGGTTGTATTGTTCTTTCTCAAAGATGTCATTACTACCAACAACCGAACTTCAATGGTTATATTGTTGTATTGTTCTTTCTTATAGATGTCATTACTACCAACAACCCAACTTCAATGGTTATATTGTTGTATTGTTCTTTCTCATAGATGTCATTACTACCAACAACCGAACTTCAATGGTTATATTGTTCTTTCTCATAGATGTCATTACTACCAACAACCGAACTTCAATGTTTATATTGTTCTGTCTCATACATGTCATTACTACCAACAACCCAACTTAAATGGTTATATTGTTATATTGTTCTGTCTCATAGATGTCATTACTACCAACAACCAAACTTCAATGGTTGTATTGTTCTTTCTCATAGATGTCATTACTACCAACAACCGAACTTCAATGGTTATATTGTTATATTGTTCTTTCTCATACATGTCATTACTACCAACAACCCAACTTTAATGGTTGTATTGTTCTTTCTCATAGATGTCATTACTACCAACAACCCAACTGCAATGGTTGTATTGTTCTTTCTCATAGATGTCATTACTACCAACAACCCAACTTCAATGGTTATATTGTTATATTGTTCTTTCTCATAGATGTCATTACAACCAACAACCCAACTTCAATGGTTATATTGTTGTATTGTTCTTTCTCATAGATGTCATTACTACCAACAACCAAACTTCAATGGTTATATTGTTCTGTCTCATAGATGTCATTACTACCAACAACCCAACTTCAATAGTTATATTGTTCTTTCTCATAGATGTCATTACTACCAACAACCCAACTTCAATGGTTATATTGTTCTGTCTCATAGATGTCATTACTACCAACAACCCAACTTCAATGGTTATATTGTTATATTGTGCTTTCTCATAGATGTCATAACTACCAACAACCGAACTTCAATGGTTGTATTGTTCTTTCACATAGATGTCATTACTACCAACAACCCAACTTCAATGGTTATATTGTTATATTGTTCTTTCTCATAGATGTCATTACTACCAACAACCCAACTTCAATGGTTATATTGTTCTGTCTCATAGATGTCATTACTACCAACAACCGAACTTCAATGGTTATATTGTTGTATTGTTCTGTCTCATAGATGTCATTACTACCAACAACCCAACTTCAATGGTTGTATTGTTCTTTCTCATAGATGTCATTACTACCAACAACCCAACTTCAATGGTTGTATTGTTCTTTCTCATATATGTCATTACTACCAACAACCGAACTTCAATGGTTATATTGTTGTATTGTTCTTTCTCATAGATGTCATTACTACCAACAACCGAACTTCAATGGTTATATTGTTGTATTGTTCTTTCTCATAGATGTCATTACTACCAACAACCCAACTTCAATGGTTATATTGTTCTTTCTCATAGATGTCATTACTACCAACAACCGAACTTCAATGGTTATATTGTTCTGTCTCATACATGTCATTACTACCAACAACCCAACTTCAATGGTTATATTGTTATATTGTTCTGTCTCATAGATGTCATTACTACCAACAACCCAACTTCAATGGTTATATTGTTGTATTGTTCTTTCTCATAGATGTCATTACTACCAACAACCGAACTTCAATGGTTATATTGTTCTGTCTCATAGATGCCATTACTACCAACAACCCAACTTCAATGGTTATATTGTTCTGTCTCATAGATGTCATTACTACCAACAACCCAACCTCAATGGTTATATTGTTATATTGTTCTTTCTCATACATGTCATTACTACCAACAACCCAACTTCAATGGTTGTATTGTTCTTTCTCATAGATGTCATTACTACCAACATTCGAACTTCAATGGTTATATTGTTCTGTCTCATAGATGTCATTACTACCAACAACCCAACTTCAATGGTTATATTGTTCTTTCTCATAGATGTCATTACTACCAACAACCCAACTTCAATGGTTGTATTGTTCTTTCTCATAGATGTCATTACTACCAACAACCAAACTTCAATGGTTATATTGTTATATTGTTCTTTCTCAAAGATGTTATTACTACCAACAACCAAACTTCAATGGTTATATTGTTATATTGTTCTTTCTCATAGATGTCATTACTACCAACAACCCAACTTCAATAGTTGTATTGTTATATTGTTCTGTCTCATAGAAGTCATTACTACCAACAACCCAACTTCAATGGTTATATTGTTATATTGTTCTTTCTCATAGATGTCATTACTACCAACAACCGAACTTCAATGGTTGTATTGTTCTTTCTCATAGATGTCATTACTACCAACAACCCAACTTCACTGGTTATATTGTTATATTGTTCTTTCTCATAGATGTCATTACTACCAACAACCCAACTTCAATGGTTGTATTGTTTTTTCTCATACATGTCATTACCACCAACAACCGAACTTCAATGGTTGTATTGTTCTTTCTCATAGATGTCATTACTACCAACATTCGAACTTCAATGGTTATATTGTTCTGTCTCATAGATGTCATTACTACCAACAACCAAACTTCAATGGTTATATTGTTATATTGTTCTGTCTCATAGATGTCATTACTACCAACAACCCAACTTCAATGGTTATATTGTTATATTGTTCTTTCTCATAGATGTCATTACTACCAACCGAACTTCAATGGTTGTATTGTTCTTTCTCATACATGCCATTACTACCAACAACCGAACTTTAATGGTTGTATTGTTCTTTCTCATAGATGTCATTACTACCAACATTCGAACTTCAATGGTTATATTGTTCTGTCTCATAGATGTCATTACTACCAACAACCCAATTTCAATGGTTATATTGTTATATTGTTCTTTCTCATAGATGTCATTACTACCAACAACCCAACTTCAATGGTTATATTGTTCTTTCTCATCGATGTCATTACTACCAACAACCCAACTTCAATGGTTGTATTGTTCTTTCTCATAGATGTCATCACTACCAACAACCCAACTTCAATGGTTGTATTGTTCTTTCTCATAGATGGCATTACTACCAACAACCCAACTTCAATGGTTATAGTGTTCTTTCTCATAGATGTCATTACTACCAACAACCCAACTTCAATGGTTATATTGTTCTTTCTCATAGATGGCATTACTACCAACAACCCAACTTCAATGGTTATTGGTTCTCTCTTCTAGAGACCCTTAAAGTCGGTCTTCGTTTCTGTCCGTTTGTTTGTAAAATGTTTGTTTGTTTGTTTGTGGCAATCGTAGCGCCAAAACTATTCAACGGATTTCGACCAAACTTGGTAGGGATGAAGGGTCTAGGCTCTAGTTGTTCCTTTTGTAGTATGGTCGCCATAGAAACCACCGTTGCTATGGAAACGGGCGAATTTGAAAACCTTTTCTACTGTTAACTTACTGGTCAAGTAGTGAGTTTATATATACACAGTACAAGAACGATTACCAGACCGAAACAGTGTTTGGTTCCCTGTAGTAGAACAGTGAACCAATCGGTATAATTTTGAAGTGCATTGCAATGGCTGTTTTTTCAGAAGTTAGGGACAAACATCGAGACCGGTCAGCTTGTAAAAAAGACCATCGTGCCATACAAGATCAAAAGCATGGAGATCATTTTAAAAGCACGCAAATAACTTCATATTGTTCTATCTTGAAAAATGTCAACTTTCTTTGAGAATGAAGGATGCCATAGAACTTCCAATGTTGGACTGAAACCTAATCAGAAATTTGACAGTTTATTTATTGACTGTTGTAAACGATGTGGAATTACTTTCTCGTATAATTTTAAAATGGAGGACGAAAGGGTTATGGTCCGATTACATTATGTAAAATAACAACGTATAAAGTAATGATTTACCATTGGACCACCAGGAATGAGATATTCAGTACATACACGGTCAATACCACATACTTTGCCTTTTCGTTATATTGTATATATTGCAGACAACATTTATCCTTCAGAAATATGGTCGCCATCAACTTTAATAGAATTTTCCTCAATATGTAAGTGTGATTTGTAATGTAAGTGTGATTTGTAATGTAAGTACGATTTGTAATGTAAGTGTGATTTGTAACGATTTCATAGTGTGTAGTATCGTACGTGTTGCATTATGCGTTAATCTCAAACGAAAACTCCGAATGAAATATGCAGGTATTTTCACTTCCGCATTTACAATTTCTATTACAATCATTGTCCATACATACGTTATTATTACTAGTTATAAACGTGTTATCTTATCACGCATATCATTCGTTATAGTGTACAGAGCTGGTAAACTTATGTGTTCATACCAATATTGAAATACAATTGTTCTTCTTCTTCTTCTTTTTCCACGAACAAAAACAACAACGCACACATTCGGCCCTCAGCGGTTTCAATATAATCAGTTTTCCAATTATATTTTTAATGTTGAATCTACATTTAGTAACCCAATTGATAATGTAACTACAAAACTACTGTAGTTTTTTTTAAAAAGTATAAAGCATGTGTATTTACCAGATTTCTTTGTTACTGTTGATTTTATTTTTAAGCAAACCTCCGATTTGGTCACAACAACGATAGAAGTAAACTAGACACTAAAGTGATACGTAAAAGTTTAAATTGAGGCCCTGGGAAATACCTGTATCTAAAAATAACGTGTTAATGTGTAAACAACGACGGTGTATCCTGCTAAGGATTGACCGTCATGCCCTATTCCTAGTGGTAATGATGCGTAAAACAGTGTCAAACGAAAAGAGGCTTAACCCTTTCTCACATGCTCACGAATTTGGACGCATCGTCTACAGCCGCCTTATGAAACAAAGAGAAATTGCTCATAGTGAGCGATTTCTCTCTTTGCCACTTTGTTTTCCATCCAACATGTGCAATGATTAAAAGAAATTATATCGAGATGTACCATACCTTTTCTAAATGTTTTCAATGTCGTCTGCTGCATATTTATTGTATACGTTGGAAAGCTTTAACAACTGTCTTGTGTTCAAAATACTACAAATTGTCTCTTGCCTTGCAACAGAGTATTTGAGATATCTACAACAAACGGATTTTCAAAACATTGTAAGAAAAGGAGAAGTGGTTTTTTTTAAAAAAAAAGATATTTTCTTCTGTTCAACTCTGTTTCAAAATGTATGTAATTCAAGATATGAAATAAGTGTTTTATCCTCAGTTGGTTTTCAAAACAGATATTCTGGAATATGAAATCAAGCAAAACATGTGAAATGCGTTGCGTATTTATTTTCGAATGTCTTCAATATATTTTAACAGTTAGAAAATTGATAACATTTCGAACATGTAGGTCGCAGATCATGTACAATGTATATACAGTCCAGCGTATATTATCATCAGCATGCAATTTATTGTCTTATTGCATTAATTTCTTCTATAAAATAGGCACATGAGAAAGAAACACGAACTATCTTTATTCTTGTTAAGACTATGGTTTCGGACCATCTTAAGCCTTTAAGTCTAAGTTCCGGAAATTCAGGTGGTGCCACAGAGTCGCCTTTAGATGTAACTTGAATTATGCCTCATTTACTGCTTATTTTCCTCGAAATTTGCAAATGTACAGATGCCCGGCGGATGACCAACCAATGTACCACGTGTGCCTATCGTGCCGCGGCCAGTCACGTTACGTGTCACCGCTGACCCATACTATGCTTATCAAGTCCGCGTCGTCAATTTGAATGTTTGTCATGTTGGTTTCGTGCATTAAATACATCAAAATTTCAGCGCCAGTGCATTGATTTGTCACGATATGACTCAAAACGGTACCAATAATGTAGCTGTATTGTAGACGTACGTTGCTATATCGTTAGCCTAGAACCATACACGTTGTATGGACACCTACTGGTAATGTACGTCGGAATAACGATGTGTTTTCGTTGGCCATTCTTAAGACAAACAAAATTCAAGATGGGTTCAACGTCTGCGAACCTATTCGAACCGCTAACAAAATAACTTATACTACTACTAATAATAATAATAATAACAATAATAATAATAATAATAAAGGCTTTATTTAGAGAGGACACTCATTTGACATAGTACATGTATGCAAGTCAATCTTCCATGAGGGCCTCAAACATAAACAAAATGAAACGAAACATGAACAAACGTGTGTTATATATGAACAACTCAATGTTACAATTATACATGCATATATAAATATGGACTTAAAATTGATGTGTCTATTACTGTATCGTAGACCCAAACAGTGTGCATAGTTTTTATGAAATACAATTGTACTACAGTTATCATCGAATTAAGATTGGTTTATCCAACGTAAATATTGGGATTCGAAATGCTGAATAGAGGTTGCGTTTTGAATATATGAAGGAAGGTAATTCCAAACTGATGAACCGGAAAATATAAATGTTTTTCAATATATTCCCAAGTTAGGTTTCGGTGTATACAACTGGAATGAAGTGGGTGAACGTAAGAGACTTGCATGAATATCAGATGTAAAAGTAAATGATGTCCTTAGGTAATCAGGGGCATTTCCACGTAATGTTTTAAACATTTGAATGGCTTTCTGATAAATAACTCGTTCGGGATATGTCACCCATTTAAGTTCAGAACACATTAAAGATGAAGGGGTGGTAAAATCACAATCAAGAATTACCATGGCAGGCCTTTTCTGAAATTTCACTAGTTTGTTTTCAAGTTTATTAGTGCAATTTCCCTAGATAACACATCAAAAATCAAAATGTGGAAGTATGTATGCATTATAAAAACGTTTACGATATCATTTGAGAGAAATAATTTGATTCTTGATTACATGCTTAACATTTTATGAGCCAATCTAAACGTATAAGAGCGTAAACCCGACCTACAGGTTTACCTGGGATAATCAACTAGGGGGATAGTTTCGAACATGCTCCACGTAATGGAAGGATTACTCCAGATTAAACATTGACTTGCCTGAACGCTCTGTACTCGCAGAAAGCAGGTTATTTTTTGTTTTCTTTTAACGCGGTACGTTTTGTAGTGACTATTACTGATAGAGAAACGATGCTATATTTGCTTCCTGATTCGTTTTCCATTTTTTGTTGAATGTTTGTCAATTCTCGAATGTTTTTTCTCTTAGTTTCACTGCAATAACAATTCGTGTATTGTAAGCGTTGCGATCAGTTAAGCTATGTGATCTAAGCAGATGATGTAAGAAGGTCACACGATATAAAATCTAAATCGAGATAACATTGAAGAGAATGTTAACACTGTACATGATAGCTGTTTTTCGAGTCGTACGCTTTTCAAACAAGTCTTCATCGTCTGAATGTAAACTTTCGATATACATTTGGAAATCTTATAATCATAAAAGGGAGTTGTTCACCTTGAGAATAGCTTTACCTTTTCATGACTATTTCTAAAGTCGTCTGTTGCATTCAGTTGAATATTTGGCTTATTTATCTTTAATAAATATAGTGAAAAAGTGTAAACATCGGACGTATTAATAAAAACTTTCGAAAACATTGTAGAAAAGCGAAAATTGCACCCAATGAGCAATATCTCCATAGAAAATGTCTCCTTTTCCTACACTGTTTTCAACCCTGTTTCCTCTCATGTGTGCACACGCTTTAATTCATCGTTCTCAGAGCAGAGATACCTCTTTAACATATCGTATGAGGACCACATTTACGGTTGGTATATTGTGCCATGCTTAACAACGCGAACTTGACAATGAATAACAAACACTTTTGGACAAACTTAGACGTACATCCTTATTATATGTCTATGTTTTCTTAGTTAAATAGTTAGCGTCTTTACACACGTTCTTGTCTCTCCCTTGCGTCTTTATATATTTTCCATAGTAGAAAACGCCTTTACATATGGCTTACCACATGCAAACATACTTGGGTTTGTTAAATTGAAACGCACATCCATATTTGTTCAATATTTTTCCGAACACAATACATCTGAAGCAGGCGAATTTTAACTAATGTTGTCATAAATGTGGAAAAATTCTATACATGAAAGCATTAAGTCAAAAACATTGTGCCAAGAGTAGTTATTACACATGATGAGCAAAGTCATTTTATACCAACATCTGTTTAATGGCGTCTGCTGCAGAGGAGTCAGAAAGCGTCGGTATATGGGAAAGTGTTAATCCTTTCAATAAGGTTTTTTGAAAGAGCAATTAAATGAAAAGCCCAGATAGAATCTTTTAAGAATAATTTGAGTGATCACTTAAATCATATTTTGACATCAAATGAAATATTTGAGAAGTGTAAAGTATCAGAACACATTTGTGCAAAGATATAGATAGATAGATATGAGCCATTCTACGCGAATTCTGCGTAATGTAACGACCAAGATTAGCATGCGCTGTCCGCGCAGGCTAATCCGGGCCGACACATTCCGTCACTAGGGGATAGAGGTATAAAGTAATGATTCCTGAAACAGAAAATCCACAGGAGGCGAAAAGTGTCTGTCCGGGTAAGCCTGCGCTGCATGATTAGGATGATCCGGGTTGATACTTTACGCAGAGTCCACAATGTTGGTTTCCTCGTGGTACGGCTCATACATTATACTGACTTCGTCATACAACATAAGTATTATGAAATAATTTGCATGCAGATGACACATTCACACATTCACGAAATCACTCACACGTACACACACACACTCACATATAAACATGATTACTCGTGTTATAATATAAATATTAAACGGATCAAATATGAATATATAGATGGTCGTATTGAGGAATACAATCAGAATTTCTTGTCCCTGTTTTATGCACGTTGTTTGAAACACGAACGTCAAGAGACAAACCCTAACGTTGATATAGGGTTGATATAAGTCATTCAGGTACAAGACCTATATAAACATCCATATCAGTGAACCCGGATGGATGTAGAAACCACAGGAAGAGATTAGTCATCGGCAAACATTTCAAAATAGCTTTCTTTCATAATTAGGCAAAAAGTCATCATTTAAAAAAAAAAAGGTGGCCGAATCATCGAACCAATACGTAAAAAAAACAAAATTAAATTAAATCAAGAAATTATATGTAGTTTTATTACCTTCATATACATACGTTGTACCTGTATTGAACGCTTTATTCAACGTTTCATTGTTGCTTTTTTATTATGAATATGACATAATCTAATATACAATACCGAGAACTACTTTAATATTGTATTTGGCACAACAAAATATGTAGATGATTCTACACCTTTACGTCACAGTTTGAATATAGGATAATTGAACCATTCCACGCGAAAACCAACTGCATGTACACTGCGTGATTTATCGACCCAGATCAGTCTGCGCAGTCTACGCAGGCTAATCCGGTTCGACATATTCCTTCTCAGGCGGATAAAGGTATAGAGTAATGATTCCTGAAACAGAAACTCCACTGGAGACGCAAAGTGTCTGTCCGGGTTAGCCTGTGCGGCATGCGTAGGCTGATCCGGGTCGATATTTTAAGCAGAGTCACCAATGTTGGTTTTCTCGTGGGATGAGGTTAGTGCACACTGATTAGACTATGCAGACACAAAGGCTTACCGGAGTATTCATAGAGAGGACAGTTTTCCTTTTTCTTCACAGTGAATTTCTACATGTTGCAGTGTATTTATATTGTTCTTTCTCAAAGATGTCATTACTACCAACAACCAAACTTCAATGGTTGTATTGTTCTTTCTCATAAATGTCATTACTACCAACAACCAAACTTCAATGGTTATATTGTTGTATTGTTCTTTCTCATAGATGTCATTACTACCAACAACCGAACTTCAATGGTTATATTGTTCTGTCTCATAGATGTCATTACTACCAACAACCGAACTTCAATGGTTATATTGTTCTGTCTCATAGATGTCATTACTACCAACAACCCAACTGCAATGGTTATATTGTTATATTGTTCTTTCTCATACATGTCATTACTACCAACAACCGAACTTCAATGGTTGTATTGTTCTTTCTCATAGATGTCATTACTACCAACATTCGAACTTCAATGGTTATATTGTTCTGTCTCATAGATGTCATTACTACCAACAACCCAACTTCAATGGTTATATTGTTCTTTCTCATAGATGTCATTACTACCAACAACCCAACTTCAATAGTTATATTGTTCTGTCTCATAGATGTCATTACTACCAACAACCCAACTTCAATAGTTATATTGTTATATTGTTCTTTCTCATACATGTCATTACTAAAACCGAACTTCAATGGTTGTATTGTTCTTTCTCATAGATGTCATTACTACCAACAACCCAACTTCAATGGTTATATTGTTATATTGTTCTTTTTCATAGATGTCATTACTACCAACAACCGAACTTCAATGGTTGTATTGTTCTTTCTCATAGATGTCATTACTACCAACAACCGAACTTCAATGGTTGTATTGTTCTTTCTCATAGATGTCATTACTACCAACAACCCAACTTCAATGGTTATATTGTTATATTGTTCTTTTTCATAGATGTCATTACTACCAACAACCAAACTTCAATGGTTGTATTGTTGTATAGTTCTTTCTCATAGATGTCATTACTACCAACAACCAAACTTCAAATGTTATATTGTTCTGTCTCATAGATGTAATTACTACCAACAACCCAACTTCAATGGTTATATTGTTCTTTCTCATAGATGTCATAACTACCAACAACCCAACTTCATTGGTTATATTGTTCTGTCTCATAGATGTCATTACTACCGACAACCCAACTTCAATGGTTATATTGTTATATTGTTCGTTCTCATACATGTCATTACTACCAACAACCGAACTACAATGGTTGTATTGTTCTTTCACATAGATGTCATTACAACCAACAACCCAACTTCAATGGTTATATTGTTATATTGTTCTTTCTCATATATGTCATTACTACCAACAACCCAACTTCAATGGTTATATTGTTCTTTCTCAAAGATGTCATTACTACCAACAACCAAACTTCAATGGTTATATTGTTCTTTCTCAAAGATGTCATTACTACCAACAACCCAATTTCAATGGTTATATTGTTATAATGTTCTTTCTCATAGATGTCATTACTACCAACAACCCAACTTCAATGGTTATATTGTTATATTGTTCTTTCTCATAGATGTCATTACTACCAATAACCCAACTTCAATCGTTGTATTGTTCTTTCTCATAGATGTCATTACTACCAACAACCCAACTTCAATGGTTGTATTGTTCTTTCTCATAGATGTCATTACTACCAACAACCCAACTTCAATGGTTACATTGTTCTTTCTCAAAGATGTCATTACTACCAACAACCAAACTTCAATGGTTGTATTGTTCTTTCTCATAGATGTCATTACTACCAACAACCAAACTTCAATGGTTATATTGTTGTATTGTTCTTTCTCATAGATGTCATTACTACCAACAACCGAACTTCAATGGTTATATTGTTCTGTCTCATAGATGTCATTACTACCAACAACCGAACTTCAATGGTTATATTGTTCTGTCTCATAGATGTCATTACTACCAACAACCCAACTGAAATGGTTATATTGTTATATTGTTCTTTCTCATACATGTCATTACTACCAACAACCGAACTTCAATGGTTGTATTGTTCGTTCTCATAGATGTCATTACTACCAACACTCGAACTTGTTAGGGACAAACATCGAGACCGGTCAGCTTGTAAAAAAGACCATCGTGCCATACAAGATCAAAAGCATGGAGATCATTTTAAAAGCACGCAAATAACTTCATATTGTTCTATCTTGAAAAATGTCAACTTTCTTTGAGAATGAAGGATGCCATAGGACTTCCAATGTTGGACTGAAACCTAATCAGAAATTTGACAGTTTATTTATTGACTGTTGTAAACGATGTGGAATTACTTTCTCGTATAATTTTAAAATGGAGGACGAAAGGGTTATGGTCCGATTACATTATGTAAAATAACAACGTATAAAGTAATGATTTACCGTTGGACCACCAGGAATGAGATATTCAGTACATACACGGTCAATACCACATACTTTGCCTTTTCGTTATATTGTATATATTGCAGACAACATTTATCCTTCAGAAATATGGTCGCCATCAACTTTAATAGAATTTTCCTCAATATGTAAGTGTGATTTGTAATGTAAGTGTGATTTGTAATGTAAGTACGATTTGTAATGTAAGTGTGATTTGTAACGATTTCATAGTGTGTAGTATCGTACGTGTTGCATTATGCGTTAATCTCAAACGAAAACTCCGAATGAAATATGCAGGTATTTTCACTTCCGCATTTACAATTTCTATTACAATCATTGTCCATACATACGTTATTATTACTAGTTATAAACGTGTTATCTTATCACGCATATCATTCGTTATAGTGTACAGAGCTGGTAAACTTATGTGTTCATACCAATATTGAAATACAATTGTTCTTCTTCTTCTTCTTTTTCCACGAACAAAAACAACAACGCACACATTCGGCCCTCAGCGGTTTCAATATAATCAGTTTTCCAATTATATTTTTAATGTTGAATCTACATTTAGTAACCCAATTGATAATGTAACTACAAAACTACTGTAGTTTTTTTTAAAAAGTATAAAGCATGTGTATTTACCAGATTTCTTTGTTACTGTTGATTTTATTTTTAAGCAAACCTCCGATTTGGTCACAACAACGATAGAAGTAAACTAGACACTAAAGTGATACGTAAAAGTTTAAATTGAATCCCTGGGAAATACCTGTATCTAAAAATAACGTGTTAATGTGTAAACAACGACGGTGTATCCTGCTAAGGATTGACCGTCAGGCCCTATTCCTAGTGGTAATGATGCGTAAAACAGTGTCAAACGAAAAGAGGCTTAACCCTTTCTCACATGCTCACGAATTTGGACGCATCGTCTACAGCCGCCTTATAAAAAAAAAAAGAAATTGCTCATAGTGAGCGATTTCTCTCTTTGCCACTTTGTTTTCCATCCAACATGTGCAATGATTAAAAGAAATTATATCGAGATGTACCATACCTTTTCTAAATGTTTTCAATGTCGTCTGCTGCATATTTATTGTATATGTTGGAAAGCTTTAACAACTGTCTTGTGTTCGAAATACTACAAATTGTCTCTTGCCTTGCAACAGAGTATTTGAGATATCTACAACAAACGGATTTTCAAAACATTGTAAGAAAAGGAGAAGTGGTTTTTTTAAAAAAAAAAGATATTTTCTTCTGTTCAACTCTGTTTCAAAATGTATGTAATTCAAGATATGAAATAAGTGTTTTATCCTCAGTTGGTTTTCAAAACAGATATTCTGGAATATGAAATCAAGCAAAACATGTGAAATGCGTTGCGTATTTATTTTCGAATGTCTTCAATATATTTTAACAGTTAGAAAATTGATAACATTTCGAACATGTAGGTCGCAGATCATGTACAATGTATATACAGTCCAGCGTATATTATCATCAGCATGCAATTTATTGTCTTATTGCATTAATTTCTTCTATAAAATAGGCACATGAGAAAGAAACACGAACTATCTTTATTCTTGTTAAGACTATGGTTTCGGACCATCTTAAGCCTTTAAGTCTAAGTTCCGGAAATTCAGGTGATGCCACAGAGTCGCCTTTAGAGGTAACTTGAATTATGCCTCATTTACTGCTTATTTTCCTCGAAATTTGCCAATGTACAGATGCCCGGCGGATGACCAACCAATGTACCACGTGTGCCTATCGTGCCGCGACCAGTCACGTTACGTGTCGCCGCTGACCCATACTACGCTCATCAAGTCCGCGTCGTCGATTTGAATGTTTGTCATGTTGGTTTCGTGCATTAAATACATCAAAATTTCAGCGCCAGTGCATTGATTTGTCACGATATGACTAAAAACGGTACCAATACTGTAGCTGTATTGTAGACGTACGTTGCTATATCGTTAGCCTAGAACCATACACGTTGTATGGACACCTACTGGTAATGTACGTCGGAATAACGATGTGTTTTCGTTGGCCATTCTTTAGACAAACAAAGTTCAAGATGGGTTCAACGTCTGCGAACCTATTCGAACCGCTAATAAAATAACTTATACTACTACTACTACTACTACTACTACTACTACTAATAATAATAATACTAATAAAGGCTTTATTTAGAGAGGACACTCATTTGACATAATACATGTATGCAAGTCAATCTTCCATGAGGGCCTCAAACATAAACAAAATGAAACGAAACATGAACAAACGTGTGTTATATATGAACAACTCAATGTTACAATTATACATGCATATATAAATATGGACTTAAAATTGATGTGTCTATTACTGTATCGTAGACCCAAATAGAGAGACGTTGCGTTTTGAATATATGAAGGAAGGTAATTCCAAACTGATGAACCGGAAAATATAAATGTTTTTCAATATAGTTCCAAGTTAGGTTTCGGTGTATACAACTGGAATGAAGTGGGTGAACGTAAGATTCTTGCATGAATATCAGATGTAAAAGTAAATGATGTCCTTAGGTAATCAGGGGCATTTCCACGTAATGTTTTAAACATTTGAATGGCTTTCTGATAAATAACTCGTTCGGGATATGTCACCCATTTAAGTTCAGAAAACATTAAAGATGAAGGGGTGGTAAAATCACAATCAAGAATTACCATGGCAGGCCTTTTCTGAAATTTCACTAGTTTGTTTTCAAGTTTATTAGTGCAATTTCCCTAGATAACACATCAAAAATCAAAATGTGGAAGTATGTATGCATTATAAAAACGTTTACGATGTCATTTGAGAGAAATAATTTGATTCTTGATTACATGCTTAACATTTTATGAGCCAATCTAAACGTACAAGAGCGTAAACCCACATTTCCGTTCGGCATACCCGAGTCGACCTGCAGGTTTACCTGGGATAATCAATTAGGGCGATAGTTTCGAACATGCTCCACGTAATGGAAGGATTACTCCAGATTAAACATTGACTTGCCTGAACGCTCTGTACTCGCAGAAAGCAGGTTATTTTTTGTTTTCTTTTAACGCGGTTCGTTTTGTAGTGACTATTACTGATAGAGAAACGATGCTATATTTGCTTCCTGATTCGTTTTTCATTTTTTGTTGAATGTTTGTCAATTCTCGAATGTTTTTTCTCTTAGTTTCACTGCAATAACAATTCGTGTATTGTAAGCGTTGCGATCAGTTAAACTATGTCATCTAAGCAGATAATGTAAGAAGGTCACACGATATAAAATCTAAATCGAGATAACATTGAAGAGAACATGATAGCTGTTTTTCGAGTCGTACGCTTTTCAAACAAGTCTTCATCGTCTGAATGTAAACTTTCGATATACATTTGGAAATCTTATAATCATAAAAGGGAGTTGTTCACCTTGAGAATAGCTTTACCTTTTCATGACTATTTTTAAAGTCGTCTGTTGCATTAAGTTGAATATTTGGCTTATTTATCTTTAATAAATATAGTGAAAAAGTGTAAACATCGGACGTATTAATAAAAACTTTCGAAAACATTGTAGAAAAGCGAAAATTGCAACCAATGAGCAATATCTCCATAGAAAATGTCTCCTTTTCCTTCACTGTTTTCAACCCTGTTTCCTCTCATGTGTGCACACGCTTTAATTCATCGTTCTCAGAGCAGAGATACCTCTTTAACATATCGTATGAGGACCACATTTACGGTTGGTATATTGTGCCATGCTTAACAACGCGAACTTGACAATGAATAACAAACACTTTTGGACAAACTTAGACGTACATCCTTATTATATGTCTATGTTTTCTTAGTTAAATAGTTAACGTCTTTACACACGTTCTTGTCTCTCCCTTGCGTCTTTATATATTTTCCATAGTAGAAAACGCCTTTACATATGGCTTACCACATGCAAACATACTTGGGTTTGTTAAATTGAAACGCACATCCATATTTGTTCAATATTTTTCCGAACACAATACATCTGAAGCAGGCGAATTTTAACTAATGTTGTCATAAATGTGGAAAAATTCTATACATGAAAGCATTAAGTCAAAAACATTGTGCCAAGAGTAGTTATTACACATGATGAGCAAAGTCATTTTATACCAACATCTGTTTAATGTCGTCTGCTGCAGAGGAGTCAGAAAGCGTCCGTATATGGGAAAGTGTTAATCCTTTCAATAAGGTTTTTTGAAAGAGCAATTCAATGAAAAGCCCAGATAGAATCTTTTAAGAATAATTTGAGTGATCACTTAAATCATATTTTGACATCAAATGAAATATTTGAGAAGTGTAAAGTATCAGAACACATTTGTGCAAAGATATAGATAGATAGATATGAGCCATTCTACGCGAATTCTGCGTAATGTAACGACCAAGATTAGCATGCGCTGTCCGCGCAGGCTAATCCGGGCCGACACATTCCGTCACTAGGGGATAGAGGTATAAAGTAATGATTCCTGAAACAGAAAATCCACAGGAGGCGAAAAGTGTCTGTCCGGGTAAGCCTGCGCTGCATGATTAGGATGATCCGGGTTGATACTTTACGCAGAGTCCACAATGTTGGTTTCCTCGTGGTACGGCTCATACATTATACTGACTTCGTCATACAACATAAGTATTATGAAATAATTTGCATGCAGATGACACATTCACACATTCACGAAATCACTCACACGTACACACACACACTCACATATAAACATGATTACTCGTGTTATAATATAAATATTAAACGGATCAAATATGAATATATAGATGGTCGTATTGAGGAATACAATCAGAATTTCTTGTCCCTGTTTTATGCACGTTGTTTGAAACACGAACGTCAAGGGACAACCCCTAACGTTGATATAGGGTTGATATAAGTCATTCAGGTACAAGACCTATATAAACATCCATATCAGTGAACCCGGATGGATGTAGAAACCACAGGAAGAGATTAGTCATCGGCAAACATTTCAAAATAGCTTTCTTTCATAATTAGGCAAAAAGTCATCATTAAAAAAAGAAAAGGTGGCCGAATCATCGAACCAATACGTAAAAAAAACAAAATTAAATTAAATCAAGAAATTATATGTAGTTTTATTACCTTCATATACATACGTTGTACCTGTATTGAACGCTTTATTCAACGTTTCATTGTTGCTTTTTTATTATGAATATGACATAATCTAATATACAATACCGAGAACTACTTTAATATTGTATTTGGCACAACAAAATATGTAGATGATTCTACACCTTTACGTCACAGTTTGAATATAGGATAATTGAGCCATTCCACGCGAAAACCAACTGCATGTACACTGCGTGATTTATCGACCCAGATCAGTCTGCGCAGTCTACGCAGGCTAATCCGGTTCGACATATTCCTTCTCAGGCGGATAAAGGTATAGAGTAATGATTCCTGAAACAGAAACTCCACTGGAGACGCAAAGTGTCTGTCCGGGTTAGCCTGTGCGGCATGCGTAGGCTGATCCGGGTCGATATTTTAAGCAGAGTCACCAATGTTGGTTTTCTCGTGGGATGAGGTTAGTGCACACTGATTAGACTATGCAGACACAAAGGCTTACCGGAGTATTCATAGAGAGGACAGTTTTCCTTTTTCTTCACAGTGAATTTCTACATGTTGCAGTGTATTTAAACTGTCAAGTGACCGACATATCTATTTTGTAAACATGATCCTTTCAACGCTATTGTGTTTACATTTCTGGTGAAAACTGCAGTGAAAACTGCTTCAGCTTTTAAACAAATACAACTCGACTTAAGATTCGTGCATTTAAAGTACATAAGAAGTTTGAATACGAGTAAATTATTTATAAATACGTTCAATATCGCTGATGTTTATATAATAAATATAAAGATTAATGGCAGAATTTATGAATTCCATCTTCTTACTGTATAAGAACATTTGGAGAACTATATAAAAATGCACATTTATTTTTGTGGCGATTGGTTTGACAATCGCCACATTGCTAACAGAAACAACAACAACGAAAACATTTACATAGTCAGTTTTGAAAAACCCGTTTACTTTTTATTCCTTACTGCAAACCAATTAACCTACACCCGTTAAACTGCCAACTATATAGTTCCATCAGTGATGCAGAGACACGATTAATAATAATCATGTCAGTGCTACTTTGGTACTGGATTGATACTAAGATTTGAGATTTATTGAGATAATATCTACATAGACTTAAATTATGTAAATATTATCTTTCTTCATATTTGGGCAGATAATAAATATCATTACGCGTTCTATAACTCTCATTATACTCAAAACACCTCAATGACGCAGTAGAAGAGTCTGGAAATTCCAAAAGGTTCTATAAATAGCTCGCAAGAATGGTTATCGATTGTTCTTAAATCTCAATATTATAAACGCTTTATTTTGTAGTTGTTGCAATTTATGAAAGCGTCTAGATGATAAGATATGTTTTTAATTAATGTACATGTACATAACAAACAGTGTATAGTTTGGGTGTATAGTCTATTGATAAACGTCTACAATGAATAAATCAGAAAAAGAGACGATTTTGGAAAAGTATTATTTCAATCCTAAAAATGCGGGTGCATATATGGGTCCACAAAAAGTGTTTATTGAATTGACACCTAACTCAACGCTTTCATTATCAGTTTGAATTAAAAAAGGCGACGTTCGCTTTGAACAAGAAATAACGATTCTAATGTTCATCATATACTAAAGATGTCAGCGATTTCAACTTCTTAAAACAGTGGTCGCATCTTTATTAGAGAATTCACGTACACATTTATGAAACACCTTTTCACATTTTAAAAATCCCCCGTCTTGTTCATGATGACATATTTAACTAAAGAGGTTTATTCTTGTAAACAGAAATATGTTGTTATCATTTTCTTCCCACGCTTTCCAGTTTAAACGAAGTCATTCCGTCGACATTGACATACCCGTAAATAGTCATTTTAATATGATAATTCATATTACCTACATAAACATATGATGCTGAATTGCTTGAGAAATGTTACTCTTTTTTTTTCTTCTTCTGTTCTATGTGTCTGAAAATGCTGATCTACATCAAATTAAATGTGGAATCCGAAAATACCCCCACGTTTATCATTTTATTCTGTTCTCTCTTTTCATATGCACCACTTTTAAAGTAAAACATTTCTTTTCGCGATTATAAAGGAAAACATCATGTTTCTCAAATAGGATTCATTACATAAATGTATGAGGAAAGTGGGGTATTAAAATGATTAATGTGTTTGGGGTTCTTTTACGACCGACTCACGATATGATCTTTTGTACTGTATTTCGAAATATATAGGTCCATCCGTGACCTATAATGTACCCTTACTCTTTCTGTTGTGTTATTATTTTTTTTCTTTAACACAAGTCACGTTCAGTCTGTATATAAATACGATATTGTTTAAAAACTGTTCGCTTTATTTTCCATTTATAACGATTTATACTCTACTTTTTATTAAAATTGCATTCAAATTGTGTTATAATTGGATATAACTGACCATGGTAATACTTAAGTGTGAGATCACTTTGTTCAGCTAAAAGACAAGTTTTAGTCATGTCATGTGGTTTTTATTTCGCAATCCTGTTTCAATAGAACGGATGGATGATTGAACGTGTTCTAGTTTCCTCCCTCCTAAAAAATGAGAGATGGTTACGTGACACGACACAATGTACGTTTATCAACAAATCATTATTAAATACCAAGATCGGTATGCATTTCTTTCTTCTCTTCTGTATACACAATTCAGTCAAATGCTTCTACAGTGGTTAACGTCGGGGATTGAAAACCGGGCGTCCCTGGTTCAATCCCCAGTCGTGTCACAACGGTCATGGTAGAGTGCCTTAAGCAATGCACATTTTCTAGCCTAGTACTGGTTTGTTTACTAAGGGATCATAAATAATTGAACTGTCGTCGTGATATAACTGAAATAATGTCGAAAACGGCGTAAAACCCCAATAAAACAAACAAACATATGCTTCTACAACTTTCGCAATCAATTTCAAATTTAAAATAATCTGATCTTATTCTTTAAAACCTTCAGAGCACGCTTTTCATGTGTTGCGCTATCCATTTATGCCCACGTAACTCCAGTTCGAATCATACGGGAAAAAAACATGAATGGGTTTTTTCGCTTATAGTTAACAGGTGTGAGATTTTTTTTTTTTTTATTTTTTTTTTTCAATAACCCATGAAGCTTTCTGAAATGAAACTGGAAAAATCCATGGGGGCCGCCATTTTGGGTATGTATAAAATGAGACGAGAAACACGGATAGAAAAAAAAATTATTGTCGTCTTTTTAATAATTTGTTTTAAATCGATATTTTGGGTATGTATAAAATGACACGAAAAACACAGATTTTTAAAATCATTGTCGTCTTTTTTTTTTTTTTTTTTTTTAAATCGATATTTAAGATCATTAAAGTGCTGTGTTTTGTGGAATTAACATTTGTACGAAAAGTTAAAAATAAATGGAATAAATAGAGTTTAATTAACATTGTTTTCATGATACAGGATTTAAATCCCAAGTGGAAGAGATTCTTGCGATATAAAAACGAGTGCGCCATAGCGCACGAGTTTTTATATGCAAGAATCTCTTTCACGAGGGATTTAATTCCCAAATCATGAAAACAATGTTTATTAAACTATATATTATATTCTCGGCGATAATTTTCGTTTTTAAACAACAATACCCCTGTGCAGCTCATTTATTTTTAGCTCAGAAGTGGAAAGAGATCTGAATGACGTAATCTGCCAGTTTTGCAGTGACGTCACTATATATATATATGAGCCAGTCCACGACAAAACCTGTATTAGTGACCAAAAAATATTTTTTCATTTTTTTGTATTTCCTAAATTATCAACCTTTTACTTTCATAATGATACCAGAATTAGCCAAATAGTCCTACATATAGTCTCTTAATTACGATATAAACATATCAACTGTCATAAGAAAACGAAAAAAATAAAAGACGTCATGACCTTTGAAATAACGTCGTTTTCGACGTTAAAACGTATATTTTTGTGAAGTAACAGCCCCTTCTACTATCTTGTTTGAATTTGTATTGAAACACCAATAGCAGCGAATTATAGAGAATACAGTTACCTGTGTCATGATATAAATTTAATGTATCTGCCATGACGATTCAGATACAAATACCCGATTTTTAATGAAAATTTCGCTGGAATATTTTCAAAGTATTTGCATAATTTTTAATTTACTAAGCATTTACCCGAGAGATGTTTTAAAAAAATACATATCATTACGATCACCTTTTCTACTACAAATTGCCAGAATTTCAAAAATATCTGTAGAGCCGATATTTAGTAAATCAGAATGCCGTTTTACCGATGTCCCGCGTCGGAACGCCCATTGCGATATTTAGCTGAAACGCAGTCAGCGGAATTAAAATCATCAACTTATCTATTCCCTACTAAAAATGGATATCTTAATTTATTTATTCCCGAATAGTTATTTTATTGCAAATGATACAGTATAAAAATAGACGTAAAACATTAGTTAATACATATTTCGGAAATTCATACCATACGTATATTTGTTTTTGCTGTGCCTTATGGCGAATTAATATTTCTAATTTTGTCATAAGTTTAGTTATAAATCGTTGTCATAGAAACGAGTTGATGCATAGGCAAGCAGTCACTAGCGATATATACATACACTTTTGTTTATGGTTAGAGGTAGTGAGTAATGAGTGGGAAACTAATGTCACTTGCAAAGGAGCCAGTTCTGACGTTGAAAGGAACAGTTTGAGTGTCGTTTTTCCCCCATAATAATTGTCATGCGTTACGCAACATGCTAGACATTTTGGTGAACAAATACTAGGGAATGTCTTTAAGCAATGGCGCCTCGGGAAGTTGATGCAACAATTGAGTTGATATAACAGTTGTTAAAATATTTATTCACGTTTTCAAACCTACTCATTTCCCTCCAAACGGCGACGTCAGATTGACTTTACTACCGTGGCCCGTCCCCATTGTATTCACAATTTTTATAATCTCCCAGATATGTTGTTTGGAATTCGGAACGCCTCGGTACAGTTAGATATATGAATACATATTGGTTTAACTCAAAAGTATGATAAATAGCATCTTAGCTTTGATCTATTTGTATGTATGCATATATTTATTCAAGTTTTAATTATTTTAATTGTTTGTTTTATATTTAGATGTCATTGTTTTCTTCATTTTAATATTCATTATAACTTTATTACATAACGATCATCAAAAGCCTTGACAGAAATAGTGATAATAATATATATCATCATCATCATCATCGCTATAATACGACTTCGACTACATGGCTGTGTATGCTATAATACGTCGTTCTACATTTGTATGCCACATTTATACCTTTGAAGGTAAATATAATATCACGAAGTTAAGGACATTGCGCGATTAGCAATTACGTAGAAACAACATCAAGAACATAAAATAAAAAGATTTACATGTAATTCATTACAACTCGAACTCAGGACCTTATCATTACGAGTTCAACGCTCTTGTTAAACCGCTAACTTTGCCTTCGAACTGATGGTGTGTCAGGATTTTACTTATTATCAAAACGGGCGCATATTGTTATGCTTATCCCTATATTGGATAATAAAACAATCCATGACCTTTTGTCATGGCTCACTGCTCGAATTTGATCTATACCTGAAATGTAATTATCTTTCAACCCGTCACTACTCATTGATTCACGAAATGTGTATTATTGTTGCGTTATTGACAATATGTCATGGCTCACTGCCCGAATTGGATCTATACCTGAAATGTAACTATCTTCGCATGAATAAGTATCAACCCGTCACTACTCATTGATTCACGAAATTTGTATATGTTGCGTTACTGACAAATTCTCACGATAGCACACATCGATATTGTTGAAAATATCATTCTCGCTATCTAGTACAAATGCAAGTATTCTTTTGTTGTATTGTTAATGTATTTACTATATAAATTGCAATATCGTAGCTACTTTGAATCTTTAAAGAGAAGCGAAAAATACAACCTACCATTATTTACTAGGGGGTACTTAAAAGATTGAAATTGATAATGAAAACATGTGGTGTGTTCATTTTATTACCCTAGATGCGTATCTAGCTTTAATTATGCAGTGTACGTTCCGAAGCGCGACAGACGTTTAACTGCATTGTGATTTTTTAAAAATCGGCTCGATATATATATTCTTGAAATTTCGGCAAATGGTAGACGAACATGTGTCCTTAATTATATATCTTTGAAATAAAAATCTCTCTGGCGAATTTTTAATAACTCATAAATAATCTTATGACTGTTAAAATGTTTTGGCGAAACTTTCCTTTTAATTCGATTTTTGTTATCTAATTTGGCATGACAGATGTATGGAATTGATATCAGCACGCAGGAAATGATGGCGGTTTCATTAACCACACTATCAATGTCGCAACAACCTATGTTTTTACGTCACAAACGGTATTTACTTAATACAGACTGCGGTGTCGATAGTTGAAACTCAACGATTGAATTAAATGTTTAGTGTTTATTAAACAATGCATATTGATATGTACAATATGTTCTACTTCGAGGAATTAAGGTATATAAACACAGAATAAAACAAAAAGCTGTCAATATTGTAATGTGTTCAGTCAGACATTCGGTGCTGGACAAGTCACATCTTGGTACATAGGTCGCACATATTGCCGTACTGTTCTATGCAAGTATAGTGCGCGTTATCTAGACAATTCTTTCGGTTCTATAGCAACAGGGACATCTCTTGGTATGTTGGCGTTCCCACGTTTCATGATAAATAAGGTTTATTCAGCTTGATCGGCGGACCTGCGCACTTTAACGGACCCTAATGCTGTCGAACTGAAGGTGAAGTGCTGGTATTTCCTGTAAATGAATATCATAACATGATCCCTTAAAGCATCTGCACTTTGAAGTTTTTCTTATTCTGATATTGAGTCCATAACTCGTTTTCTCAGCTTTTCGCATGAATCACAAACATCGTCTCTAGGTGTGGCAATTTTTACATGAGGAAGACACTTTTTCCACATGGCGAGGAACGTACTTTTACCGGCATTTCTTACAGCAGCTTCTTCACAGCTATCTCTGTATAGTTTGTGTATATGTAGTTTTGTTATGCTACTGTGTATAGAGAGGTGGGTGCAGTATCATCTCGACCACGTGGCGCAGCAGGTTGAGGAATTCCATACTCTTCCGCGTAATTACTGATGAAAAGCACAACACGTTTAACATCTTCAAAAGTAAGGGCATGTTTTGGCTTTTTCCCTTTGTTTCCATGTTGTCTTAAGGCAGGACCATGTGTGTTCATGGATATTCTAAGAGATTCCAATGACCACCTTCCAATGTCACAAACAAGTGAAAATGTTTATTTGCAAACTAGTTTTCCCTTGAACATATACTGCGCACGAGACCGCGAACGTTTCTTTCCTCTGTTTGTGATATCTCATTTGGAACCTGTGAATAAACTACCCTTTATATACATCCCCTTCTCCTCCTTTGTCATTTGTCTTATATCTAAGATATGAGTCTGTATTTTAATACATGTAAATTGAGGTTCACATCTCATGTGGCAATCACAACCTTTTTCAAAAAATTGTTTCATAGAAACAGCATCCTCACCCTCCAAGATCCATTCTCGGTCCTCATTTTGACTGTCCGATGTTTCACTGTGGCTTTCATTAATCGTGCTTGGTTGTTCACTGAGGAAGTTATTTACTCGATCCTTAACACCACAAAAAAAATTCTCTCTCTCTGATACCTTCATCCTCTGAATCTGTGTTCTCAAATTGAGAATTGTTTAGTGTTCGACCAAAATGATTAGAGAAGATGCTCCTGAAAAACTAATTTTGATTTGTTTGTTTTAAAAGTTATAGTTTACATTACAACTTACAATTTAAACACGTATTTACATTGAATGGGAATCAATTAAAGTGTTATTCATCATACAGTTGTGAAAGAAAATAACGTGAAAAACAACTATAAATAAGTGAATCTCCTTTTCCCTGGATGTTTTATAATTTGTCTAAAATATACTTTTAATTTTTTTGTCTGGCTATACTTTGGGTTACAAATCAATCTTAAGGGACAAACAATTTAATTATAGAAATAATAAATATTTCTTTATTAACTGGTCCAGAAAATGACTCAATAAAAAAAAAAAAAAAAAGTTTGTCCAGAGCCGGGATCGAATTCGGTTGGACTTGTCCATAGGCTTTCAGTCTACCAACTGGGCTATTCCGCCTTCGCTGATGCATAGAATATTTTCTTTTTATTATTATAATAATCATTGAATAGTGTAGCATAAAATATCCAAGATTACATACAGATTGTTACCTTTCTTCCCCACACGTTTACATTTACACTTTATCTACACATACTTTAAACGGTTTGATCTGCTCGGACATTAAAATCCTTTATATTCTTTGCAAGCGGCATTATATCTTTAGGAGATTTACGCTAGACCTATCTAGTACTTAAATGTGTATAATAAAGTGCGTTTTAAACAACCCGCTGTTTTTTTCCCTTGAAGATCGCCAAGGGCAATCTCCGTGTTTTCAATGTTTTCTTCGAAATAAATCACATTTATTTGTTATGTTTGTTAATAAAAGATACATAAGTGATCTTACCTCCAATTCATAATCCATTAAGAATGAAATCCAGTATTTGTGCATCTATTAAACACTGTCGAAACTTTGGAAATTATATTCAAGATAATACTGTTTACGGAAAACCGACGTTGACGAAAAATGTGACGTCATAGAATTGGAAATTCCCAACGTCATACGTTATGTCACTAATACAGGTTTTGTCGTGGACTGGCTCATATATATACGTGACGTCACCGACAATGTGTACATTGATTGAAATAAACTTGTGTCATGTCGATTCAAGCTCTTATTTGCGGATTTAAAAGTACAATTGTGGATTATTTAACGGTTCATCATGGAAATAAAGTGTTAAGTAGTGAAAACGGAGCTTAAAAGTGTTTAAAAGAGATTTTAAAAAAGTAGTTCCGAAAATCCGGCTAGTGAGCTATATCGCACACTAGGCGATATTGCTCAGTAGACAAAAAGCATGTTATAGGTTTTCTCAAGTTGGGAAATCTCTATAGTTTATCATTCAGTATGTAATATATATGTTTTCCCGTTCGTCAAAAACACGACAGCATTAGCCTTCTACGCCCGAACCTAAATGTTGACTGTATCGTAGCCAAAGAAGGACGTGACGTCATTTCCGTAACACTTCATCTTGGCGTAACGTCAATGGAGCGATGTCGTTTCCCGCAAAAAAGTGGTATCAACATGAAATACCCCAAATTCCTATACATGAGCTATTTATCAAACATTGTGGCAAAAGGATAACTTTCTCATAAGGAGCAATTGTTCTTTTAGCGACAATCTTTCCCTAAATCGTCTGTTTTTGCTTAAATCGTTCTAATAGGAACAGGGTTTAGCAGAAATGTGACCTCTTACATCATTTGTTCCAGTCATATTGACTGGTTGAAAAAGGTAGTCGCCAGGTGGCATCAGCAAAGGGCTGATCTGTTTGCTTCTTTACCATAATGCAGGTGATCGATTAAGGATCATCCTGGTCATCATGTTTTAACCTCGTTCATTATAAATGTATTCCTTGCTTTTCTGAAAGTCTTTACTTTATTATTTTCTGTTCGTAATAATAGACGACAGCAATACGAATTCCAAATATGTTTTGATAATGCACGAAACATGACATTAACATTATTATTGTCTAGTCAATTACTTATAAATCATTTTTTATGGCCAAAGTATGCTCTTTAATTTTTGTTTATAATAATCTTGCGTTTTTTCGTAAATAGGTAGCACCTATAGATATATTATATATATACGCAGTTTTCGGAAATTGAGTTATAACACGTTCTCACGTAAAAAACATTATAACACGTTACACATATTTTATAAGTATGGATAGGGAGGATCATATATTATTAAATTTTACTGCCGACTGAATAACATAACTGCAACAAGGACCATTGTTCCAGCTTACACATAATGTATATCTAAAATACACTCTTTTTAACGTCATAACTGAATAGGTAAAGGGGTGAGATAAACTGATATTGTGAAAAAACAAAGTCGGTAAGGTATATTTTTCTTGATATCAAACGATTTTTAATAAAATTATAAATGATTAGATTAAAAAAAATCAAAAATTAAATGTACAGATTTTTTTAAAATGAAAACAAGGCGCCTTTTCTTACGCGAAACGCGACGTTATTTCGCTCCTGAAAAGTGACGTTATAGATGCGTTATTCTTTTTAAACGTACGACACAAACAAAAATATTACATGTACGTGAAGGTATTCTTAAGGTGCAAATCGTGATATAATTTCGCAGCTATCAACCTAAAATTGACCAAACTATCAGCTGTTGTTGTTTTAACGAGGGACATTTGAGAGACGTCTAAAAAGTGACGTCAGTGGTATACTTTGAGGTCTCGTAGTTTAAAAACTGTTTTAGATACGAAAAAAGTAAGAACAGAATCTTATTGGGCATATGCTGTATTATGGTGATGCAAAATTTCGTGAGGAAATTCGAATATTTTTTTAGAGGCGCGTTCTACCTTAATTAAATAGCGACGGCATTACATCAACTGATGCGTACTTCTATAGGGCGCCATACGGTGTTTAACTTGCCATGTCGGTCCACAATGAGTGACTTTTAACACCGCTCTGCTTATCAAAACTACGGGTTGTAAGCAAACAATGGCGAAGAACAAATATTTGTTTCGGTGTATATAGAGGATAATTGTGTATTGCAGTATATTATCAAACATTATTTCATCAGGTTAAAAGCAAATAGCTAAACGTTCAATAGTGCTTCGTCACTCTTGAAAATACTTCCCTTTGCCTTTACACTCGATGAAAGAACTTTCGATACTATACTGAAACATACAAGTATTCTCTATATACTATCGAACAGAAAATATATGAGCCGTCCCGCGAGAAAACCAACATTATTGTCCGCGCAGGCTAATCCGGGCCGACACATTCCGTCTTAGGGGGATAGATGTATAGAGTAATGATTCTTGAAACAGAAAATCTACAGGAGGCGAAACGTGTCTGTCCGGGTAAGCCTGTCTGTGCGGCATTTTTAAGCTGATCCGAGTCAATACAGAATCCACACTGTTGGTTTTCCCGCGGGACGACTCATATTATATGTGACACTTTCCATTACTAATATTAATAACATAGCCTATAGGTGATTTATAAATGATGGTCCATTCATCAAATCGCCACAGCCAGGGCTAAGGATAAGTGTACATGTACCTGCATATATGTATAAACACACACATACATATCTCATAGCCAACACTTTTTAGAAATACTACTTTCTCTTTATAAAGTAAAATGAATAAACCAAAACGATTTCAAAGACGTCTTCTTGTCTTAGTCCTTTTTTGTTTAACTCTTCCCATTGTCACAGTGTTTTAAAAAGTCATCTGCCGTAGATTCGTCTGCAGGTGGGAAAATATTGAATAAACGAAAGTGTTTATTGGTGAATGAACCGTTTCCCGCATGTAACAAATCTGCAGCAGACGATTTTGAAGTCATTAGGAGAAAACTATAGAAATTCTCTAAAGTGTAAATAATTATTACAGAATATAGTTGAAAACATTGTGATAAAAGGAGAAATTGCGTCATTTATCAGTTTGTTTTCAGTATTCGTTGCTGCAAATAAGTTGGAAAGTGATAAATCAAATAACGACCACAACGAACGGCAATTTAATCGTACAGTATAAGACAGGTGTAAACTGATTCACTTACCTCTACCGTCCACAATTATCCATATGTAAATGACGTGCAAACATGGTTTCCAATTCAAATTCTGTCAGACACATTGTAAACTGTTAACCCTTGCGGATTTATACCTCGAAAAATCGTTTATCATGTCAGTGAGATACAAGACGAATGTTTAACGCAAAGTATCACAAAGAAGCCGCCATATTTCGTTCCACATGAAGAATTAAAAAAAGAAAACATTTAAATCCACAAATATTAGACAAATTTAATCTATAGTTAGTAGTGCAGATATCGTTATTTGTAGGATATTTAACCTGGCAGGGTCTGTGTTTTAAGTGAATGAGATGATTAAGAGTTAAACTAATCATGACAAGTGACATATAAGACTAAAACTAAAGATAAATGGATAAGAGTTTATGATAAATTTCAATTTGTACTAAAGACAATCATCTATTTGTATTGAACGCAAGCCCTGTTATGATATTTTTTTGTCAAATAATGCAGACACACAGAAAATCTGTTTTTGTTTTGTATCGGTAAGTCATGATAGTGGATAAGGGTTTTAACCACTTCTCAGATAAAACAAATCTGCAGCAGACAAATTTGAAATGATCAAGTACAAAATATAAAAAGTCTATAAAATGGTAGTATGATAACTAAAGGTGTTCAAATACATTGTGGTAAATGCAAATCATGATTGCTCATTATGAGCAATTTCTCCTTTTGCCTTTGTGATTTCAATGATGTTTAACCTGACAGACTTTTAATTCATCAAGTACACAATAAAGATAATCTCTATAAATGAATCTAAGATAATTGAAATTATTTTAAATCATTATGAGCAATTTCACCTTTCGCCACAATGATTTCAAAAGTCGCCTGCTGCAGAGGCTCGGAAATGGTATATACTCGTATGTGGGAAATGGTTAAAACCGTAAATGGAGAGAATTAAGCTCATTATGAGCAATTTAACCTTTTGCCACAATGATTTCAAAAGTCGTCTGCTGTAGAGGTTCATAAAGAGTATATACTCGTATGTGGGAAAGGGTTAAAACCGTAAATGGAGAGAATTAAGCTCATTATGAGCAATTTCACCTTTTGCCACAATGATTTCAAAAGTCGTCTGCTGCAGAGGCTCATAAAGGGTATATACTCGTATGTGGGAAAGGGTTAAAACCATAAATGGAGAAAATTAATCTCATTGTGAGCAATTTCACCTTTTGCCACAATGATTTCAAAATTCGTCTGCTGCAGAGGCTTGGAAAGGGTATATACTCGTATGTGGGAAAGGGATAAAACCGTAAATGGAGAAAATTAAGCTCATTATGAGCAATTTTACCTTTTGCCACAATGCTTTAAAAAGTCGTCTGTTGCAGAGACTCGGTAAGGGAATATTTGTGGGAAAGGGTTTAAACCGTAAATGGAGAAAAAAAAAGGCAAAACATATTTGGTCATAACCTGATTCAGTGTTAAATTAAGTTGTTATTGGAGAATGTTTCCTGTGGAGATATTAAGACCCAAAAAGACTGCAAAAACACCACTTTCTTATATTGTTTCATCAAAGTGTCGAACGAGCAAACGTCCCTTGTTCGTTCCCAGTTCAAACAACTAGATCACATAGAAAAGCGAATGAAGCAGATAAGGAAAACAACAGATAACCATAGTATATCTTATGCTTGTTTGAATATAACGGATAAGCATAAGGGTTTATACAACACAGTGACGTAATAACGGCGAGATATAGCGTCTTCTGGAGTTCCTTCCCCTTATTACTGCGTAATATATAGGATGAAGGGAACCAGACTACATTTAGCACGCATTTGTTTGTTTCCCGGTTTGAGAACTATTGAAATAATAAAGTATGAGACAGGTAACCAATTTAATAGCATTGTTCTCTATTTTACTGTTTAGACTAGATACAGTATGAATTTCGCTTCACTAAAAATGTACATACATTAAATAAATATACCGGCCTTTGTCTTTTTTGTTAATATGTAAAACTCATGTATATAGAGTGTAAAAGGGATGGTTTAAAAGTCATTTACCTTAAATTAATATACTAAGTAAGGACAAAGAGAAATACCGATATGTGGTCACACTGGCAGGTCTAAAAATCTCCTTGTGCTAAATTTCAAAGCATTCCTACAGGAAGCCGCCGCCGCCGCCCACTGGCGGCTCCCAATAATTTAAACTCCAATGTTTTTTGTGACAAAACAATCCATAGATATAAAGACTTTGTTATGTTCAAAATAATAATTAAACACAAGAGTTGCTGCAAGATGCAGCAGTTTGGTGTTAGCGCGAGAATAAGCATTGTATGGCTTACGAAATACTGTTTGATTCAAATAACACGAAACCCGTTTTTAAATATATGATATAAATATGTGATAACAATAGTTTTTTAGTTAAATACGTAAAACGAAAACAAAATTACCTTTTCCCAACGTGTTGACATCGATCTCCCCCCAACAAAATTATTGTAAACATTTGTCTGCGCATCCGCGTCTTTTTTTCCCCTTAATATATTCTTAAAATCGCAAATTTTAGCACAATAACTTCGCATTTATGAAAATATTCCCATTTTCCTGTTATTAAAACCCGGTGGTTCCCAGTGATGTTACATAGACTCCGCTCTGGTATACTGCTTGTGATCAGTTGTGTGACTTCGGGTCGAAGTCATGAGAAAAGAGGGAGAAATGTAACGGGAACAGGTATAAATATCACTTCTACAGCCTTGCTGTGGAAGCCTGCTTTTATAGCGCCGTGGGTAGAGTGGTTGACCTTTACGTAAAGTTAAGCAACGTTCATCGCGGTTAGTGCCTGTATTGGTTACCTGCGATGGCTTAACGCCGGTACACTATGGTTTTAATTTACATTTTGATTATAAAAAAACTACTCGCATATAAATAGACTGGTTCACTAATCTAATCTTCTATTGCAAACTCGAACGAGACCTAGTCTAGTGACGAACTGCGCGATCAAGACGATTAACAACGGCGTATGCGCAAGCCCATTGTACCAGTGACAGTTTTTTCACAACCAATATATACACTGGTGCTGAGGCACCCGCGCAATAACAGTAATGATAGAAATAGTGTGAACGTCGTTCGATTTGTTGTTGTTGTGTGTGTTTTGTTGTTGTTGTTGTTGTTGTTTTGCTTGTCAGAAGTAACATCAATAGTATTTTACTAGAAGGTAAACAATGAATGCCCAACTGTGCCTGCTGTTTCATTATTCGTATCTTCAAATGTTAAAAAAGCAATCACAGGTTGCGCTTGACTTGGCCGATCTCGGTAAATACTAAGACCGAATCTCAGTACCAATGGATAGCAAAGGGAAAAGGTGTCGGGAACAGTGTATCATAGGACAAAGTTGGTCCTTTCAATAGGGTCTACCTGCGATACCTCAGTCGGTAGTAAAGATGGCAATCAATCAAGGCATAGTGAGTTCGAACCCCTGCTTGGTGAAACATTCTTTCCGATGTTTGGCAAATGACATTGTAGTGGTATGTGTCTTACACTTACAGTCTTTGTGGAAAGGTAGCCAGTTGCATGGGAAGACTGTTGTGTGAGCAAGAGGTGCGAAATCGCAAAGCGCTCCAATTACGTGAACTGGTCGTCGCAATGATATAACTGGAAACCCATCGAAAACGGCGATCAGTCATCCATTGCAATATAAAAGAACTGTCACTGCTACTTTTCGTTGTAGCATATGGACACTTCGGATAAACGAGAGAGACACAAGGTGGAAAACATTTTGAGAAATAGTTCCGTTTTCCCACTATGTTATCATGGGTCGTCTGAATTTGGTTAAGGGACGACGTAAACTCTTTTTCCATAGCATGTTTTTTATGGTTCTGAATGTTATAATATGTTTCACGCAGCAAAAGAGAAGTAAATAGCTTAATAGTCATGTTTAATTTATTGTTCATGTAATCTTTATTGTCTTTCGAAGTTTTTTTTTAGTGCGTTACAAAAGTTCAAAACTATTTTTCGTCATTACGATTCGTCTTTTGACAGCATTGTGAGTCTCGCTTCATGAATAGTAAGACTGACCTATCGAGTCAATGTTACATTTCACCATAACAGCCACATCTGGATTTGAATCAATTCCAAAATAATGGAATTCAAATTATCTTATCAATGAAATAGTGACACATATCTGAAAGTACACGGAATAAATTAATTTATTTCAATTGAGATGGTCAAGCTAGTATGGAGAACTAAAGAACTCGGAATAAATTAATTTATTTAAATGGAGACGGTCAAGGTGGTATGAGGAAATAGCTGAATATAGGGATGTGTATACAGTTTATGTAAAATATGAAAAACACTTTAACCGCGTCAGGGATGGTGGAGTATAGAAACATGTATAGTAACATGTGGCTATGCTGACAACTCAAGTTAGCCTGAATATGGTTACAGTGAACACAAAGAAACCCCTGTGTGCATACATACAGTCTACACTATCAGCCAGACTAGATAGGCGTATTGATATCTATGAATACATTTAAGATTCAGGTTATCCTGTTTATGAGTAAAGTCTACACTATCAGCCAAACTAAGAATGAGTATGTATACCTATGGATACAGGGAACATTCAGATTAGCCAGTTTATATGCAAGTCTACACTGTCACCCAGACTTATAATGGGTATGTATACTCATGGATACAGGGAACATTAAGGTTAGCCTATGTATATGCTAAGTCTACACTGTCAGCCAGACTGATGGGTACAGTTAAGAACATCTTGAAATTGACAAATCTACCGTTCACGCTCCGCTCCGTTCCGTAACGTTCCGCTCCGCTCACGTTCCATTCCGCTCATAAAGCGTTCACTCATTCATAACATTGTGATTGCTTTTTTCCGTTCCGCTGAGATTGAGCGAAGCATTCCTGTCATTGGATTGTTTCGTTCATTATGATTGTTTCGTTCAGAGCGCAAAATTCCGTTCCGCTCATAAAGCGTTCCAACTTCGTTCCAATCACGCCACGATCCAATCACGTTCCGCTCAGATTGTCAATTTCATGATGTTCTTAACTGTATTTAAACCTATTAATAGAGTGAACATTCCTGTTAGCCTGTTTATATGCAAAGTCTACACTGTCAGCCAGACTATGAAGGGTATTTATACCTATTGACACAGTAAACATTCCTGTTAGGCTGTTTCTACGCAAAGTCTGCACTGTCAACCAGACTATGAAGGGTATTTATACCTATTGACACAGTAAACATTCCTGTTAGGCTGTTTCTACGCAAAGTCTGCACTGTCAACCAGACTATGAAGGGTATTTATACCTATTGACACAGTAAACATTCCTGTTAGGCTGTTTCTACGCAAAGTCTGCACTGTCAACCAGACTATGAAGGGTATTTATACCTATTGACACAGTAAACATTCAGGGTAGCCTGTTTCTACGCAAAGTCTGCACTGTCAACCAGACTATGAAGGGTATTTATACCTATTGACACAGTAAACATTCCTGTTATGCTGTTTCTACGCAAAGTCTGCACTGTCAACCAGACTATGAAGGGTATTTATACCTATTGACACAGTAAACATTCCTGTTATGCTGTTTCTACGCAAAGTCTGCACTGTCAGCCAGACTATGAAGGGTATTTATACCTATTGACACAGTAAACATTCCTGTTAGGCTGTTTCTACGCAAAGTCTGCACTGTCAGCCAGACTATGAAGGGTATTTATACCTATTGACACAGTAAACATTCCTGTTAGGCTGTTTCTACGCAAAGTCTGCACTGTCAGCCAGACTATGAAGGGTATTTATACCTATTGACACAGTAAACATTCCTGTTAGGCTGTTTCTACGCAAAGTCTGCACTGTCAACCAGACTATGAAGGGTATTTATACCTATTGACACAGTAAACATTCCTGTTAGGCTGTTTCTACGCAAAGTCTGCACTGTCAGCCAGACTATGAAGGGTATTTATACCTATTGACACAGTAAACATTCCTGTTATGCTGTTTCTACGCAAAGTCTGCACTGTCAGCCAGACTATGAAGGGTATTTATACCTATTGACACAGTAAACATTCCTGTTAGGCTGTTTCTACGCAAAGTCTGCACTGTCAACCAGACTATGAAGGGTATTTATACCTATTGACACAGTAAACATTCCTGTTAGGCTGTTTCTACGCAAAGTCTGCACTGTCAGCCAGACTATGAAGGGTATTTATACCTATTGACACAGTAAACATTCCTGTTAGGCTGTTTCTACGCAAAGTCTGCACTGTCAGCCAGACTATGAAGGGTATTTATACCTATTGACACAGTAAACATTCCTGTTAGGCTGTTTCTACGCAAAGTCTGCACTGTCAACCAGGACTATGAAGGGTATTTATACCTATTGACACAGTAAACATTCCTGTTAGGCTGTTTCTACGCAAAGTCTGCACTGTCAACCAGACTATGAAGGGTATTTATACCTATTGACACAGTAAACATTCCTGTTAGGGCTGTTTCTACGCAAAGTCTACACTGTCAACCAGACTATGAATGGGTATTTATACCTATTGACACAGTAAACATTCAGGGTAGCCTGTTGATATGCCAAACTATTTTACTGTCATTCACACGTAGAAGAAGTATTGGTACAGTTGGGTTCAGTAAACACTACGAGTAGCCCGTGTTTACGCCAAAGGTTCACTGAGAGCCATGCTAAGAAGAGTCATTGACGTTAATATAGACTGGCATCAGTCCCTATCATTTAAGTAGGCATTACACAATTGACATTGATTTATTCTCCAGTGTAAATCACCTGAACTATCGGCGTTGGTTATCGTTTACACCGATGTACCCTTCGTTATGATATCCCCGCAAATGAGGGAGACCATGACTACCATTATGGTAATAACACATCCGGGGACCAAACCGTTTCCTCCAGCTGCCGAGAAGAGCGCTCTTACACTTGAACCACGGAGACGGTTGTATTTAACGGTTTTAAGTCGCCTCTGCAGCAGACGCCTTTTGAAGGAAATGTGGCAAAGTAGAAATGGCTCATTGAAAGCAATTCCCCTTTTGTCAGAATGTTTTTAACCCCCTATTGAATTATCTTATAATGTTACTGTCATGTCTAGATTCTTTTTAGATATGTGTTAAAATGCGTCTGCTGCAGATTTATTGTATGTGTGAAAGAGTTAATACAAGATTGTATGATATAAGATTGTATAATATAAAAGTGTATAATATAAGATTGTATAATATAAAAGTGCATACTTGATAGAACGATATTTGTTGCAAATAAGCAAACAAGTGTCTCGAATCATTATACCGTTTGTCAGACTGAACCATGGCTATACTTAAAGGTACCACATAACATGCAACTCGACATTTGGGACTTCTCGTCTAGGGAAGATACAGATTAGCCTGTCCCTTTTCACAGTCTGATCTGGATCTTTTCTGTTTCCATTAAATGCAAGCCCCGTTAGCTCAGTCGGTAGCGTCGCGGGCTGTCAATCCAGGGTCGACTCGGCAACTTTCTTTCCGACGATTGACAAAAGTCAATGCGACATGCGTCATTCGTCTTCCACCAATGGGCTAACTAAGTATATGTGGAAAAGCAGCCAGTTGCTTGGGAAGATTGTTCTGTGAGAGTACTGGTGTGAGAAAACCAGGAAATGCATGAGTAGGTGAACTGGCCGCCGTGATTTAACTGATAAATTGTTAAAAACGGCAATCAATCAATCAATCAACCATTAAATGCGACAGGTACTTGGTGAACGGGTACTGCTCCTGAATATCGTGTAGCGTGTCTGAAATCAAGGTCAATTACTTTCGAGGATAAATATATAGTTGTTTACATACACATACTTTTGTTTGACATTGAATACGTTACTGTCCCGTGTCGCATAACCAGGTAGGTTAACGTAGAAATATAATATAGAAAAAAGTAATATTCTAATTTTAACTAATCTGGATATGTTCTCATCATGCGCCGGTTGTAATTTACAGATACTTTTTCCTTTCACCCGGTAGAGCTGTCGATCAAGGGGTTAAGAGTTCGAATTCAAGCTTGGCGTAATTTCTTTCCGACGATAGACGAAGTCAATGCGTCAAGCCTTCATCCACCAACGGGCTTACAGTCTATTTAGAACAATATTTTCCTTAATTTGGCCCAGTGACCTTGTTTTTGACAGGACATGACCTATATTTGAACTTGGCATAGAAATCATCAGGACAAACTTTCTGATAAAGTTTCAACCTGTTCAAGTTTAAAATTGCGACTTCCACAGTGTTAACTAGATTTTCCTTCAATTCGGCTAGTGACCTAGTTTTTGACCCGACATGACATTATTCGATCTTGGCCTAGATATCACTAAGACAAACATTCTGGACAATGTTTTTAACATGCTCACGCCAAACATGTGGCTTCCAGAGTGTTAACAAGATTTCCCTTAAATTTGGCCTAGTGACCTTGTTTTTGACAGGACATAACATATATTCGAACTTGGCCTAGATAGCATCAGGACAAACTTTCTGACAAAGTTTCAACATGCTCAAGTTTAGAATGTGGCTTCCAGAGTGTTAACAATATTTTCCTTCAATTTGCCTAGTGACACTAGTTTTTTGACCCGACATGACATGTATTCAAACTTGGCCTATATATCACTAAGACTATCATTCCTGATAAAGTTTCAACATGCTCAAGTCACAAATGCGACTTCCACAGTGTTAACAAGATTTTCCTTCAATTTGACCTAGTGACCTAGTTTTTGACCCCGACATGACCCAGTTTCGAATTATTGCTTAGATTTGATCGAGATATATGTTCTGATAAACTTTCATAAAGATTGGATGCAAAAATGTTGCCTCTAGAGTGTTAACAAGCAAATGTTTGACGACGGACGACGGACGACGAACGGACAGACTCATGGGAGAGTACTTGTGGGGTTATTTCGTTTGATGCTTTTTTTGTGGGGTGCACCCCACAAGTATGCAATTCATTCCGTAATTAACCCCCTTTTACGGAATGAATAACATTAATATTCAAATGAGATACCCGTTATAAAAAATAAAAATAAAAATATTTATCTAAGTGTCTTTATAAGGGGTAGTGGATGGGCAGTCCACAAGCACCCCACAAGTACTCTCTCATGCGGAGAGGACGGACAAAAGGTTGTAAGTGTTGTCTGTGTTTAGCAAATGTGATTCTAAAAAAAAGGATGTTTACTATAGTAAACAGAGCTTTGAACGCTTGACGTGAAAGGATGTTCCCGTCGTTGCATCTCCCCGTATCATGTTTGTCAAGATCCATATGAAAGGGTATAACTATCACGGGCTATATTCAGTCAGCTGTGACCGTTGAACCCTCAGCTGTGACCGTTGAACCCTCATCGGTGTGTTCTAAACGTGAGAAGGTAAACTGCCCGACCTGCCCGGCTCAGTTTTACATTCTGACAGGATCATCTTCACAAGTCCTGTATAGTTATTCATACGTCCATCGTTCAAAGTTCTACTTTAATAGTAGATTGCAGAGCACTCACTCGTTTTGCGATTTGTTTATGGCGTATGATAGTTTGAATTCACACTTGTAAATAAATTTTGCATTTTAGTAAATGTGTTCATAGAACAACATTTGAATGGCGTTATGTAAGGGTATTTTATAAAGACGGCTGGATGGTACGAGAATATCTTAAATATTTAATCTTTTTGTTCTAATCGGGGGGTCTAAACTAATAATGTTTATGCTAGGTGACAACACCGTATCCGAATGATAAAAGTATGTCTGTATGTCTGTATGTCTGTCTGTTCTCTCTCTCTCTCTCTCTCTCTCTCTCTCTCTCTCTCTCTCCTCTCTCTCTCTCTCTCGACTCTCTCTCTCGCTCTCTCTCTCTTCTCTCTCTCTCTCTCTCTCTCTCTCTCTCTCTCTCTCTCTCTCTCTCTCTCTCCTCTCTCTCTCTCTCTCTCTCTCTCTCTCTCATCTCTCTCTCTCTCCTCTCTCTCTCTCGTCTCTCTCTCATCTCTCTCTCTCTCTCTCTCTCTCTCTCTCTCTCTCTCTCTCTCTCTCTCCTCTCTCTCTCTCTCACTCCTCTCTTCTTCTCTCTCTCTCTCTCTCTCTCTCTCTCTCTTCTCTCTCTCCTCTCTCTCTCTCTCTCTCTCCTCTCTCTCTCTCTCTCTCTATATATTATTTGTATCTTCGTCAGTGCAGACGAAATGCAAATTAGAAATGGATAAATAGCTAATAATGATATTTTTCCTTTATTACAAGAATCTTTTAACTTTTCGTTAATTATACGTTAATGTATAGATAGATATCTATCATGTGTTTCGTCGAGGTGATTTTAGAGTTGTCTGCAGCATGTTATATTATATAAGGGAACTGCGTTAATATCTATCCAGGGAGGTACTATCTTCGTGATATATACTAATCCGTATCCTGCTGAATTATTTACCCTTCCCAGACGTGTTCTGAATACTATGCAGCAGTCGATTTAAGAAACGTTGTGGAAAAATGGGGGAAAATGAGAAATTGCACACAGTGAGCAATTTCTTGTTTTGCTTCAATGTTTTTAACTCTATACAATGTTCAAACTTTCAATTATAGAGATTTATCATAGTTTTTACAAGAGGTTATCGAAGATGTCTGCTGCAGATTTGTCAGAATGTCGGAAAGGGTTACGTAATCTGACTTTATTACGTAGACGCACTAAGGAGTTAGGGACATATTCAAAAACACATTGTTAGCTTTTTTATGTTTTCTCCTTCATTTTAATTTCGGGGAATCCGCCGTTGCCGAGAGGTTAGCGTCGTCGATTTGGAACAGAATGTCCCGGGTTCGATCCCTAGTCGCGGCAGTCATGACGGAGAACCCTTAGTCAATGCACATTTTCTATTCGGGTACTGAATTGTTTACCAATAGTGCACGCAGAGTGATCTTAGTCAGCATTAGTCCAAACTATATATAATAATTATAGAGGGCATTAGTCAAACTATATACAATAATTATAGAGGGCATTAGTCAAACTATATATAATAATTATAAGAGGGCATTAGTCAAACTATATACAATAATTATAGAGGGCATTAGTCAAACTATATATAATAATTATAGTCGGCATAGTCAACTATATATAATAATTATAGAGGGCATTAGTCCAAACTATATAATAATTATAGAGGGCATTAGTCAAACTATATACAATAATTATAGCGGGCATTAGTCAAACTATATACAATAATTATAGAGGACATTAGTCAAACTATATACAATAATTGTAGAGGGCATTAGTCAAACTATATATAATAATTATAGAGGGCATTAGTCAAACTATATACAATAATTATAGAGGGCATTAGTCAAACTATATACAATAATTATAGAGGGCATTAGTCAAACTATATACAATAAGTGTAGAGGGCATTAGTCAAACTATATATAATAATTATAGAGGGCATTAGTCAAACTATATACAATAATTATAGCGGGCATTAGTCAAACTATATACAATAATTATAGAGGACATTAGTCAAACTATATACAATAATTATAGAGGGCATTAGTCAAACTATATACAATAATTATAGAGGGCATTAGTCAAATTATATATAATAATTATAGAGGGCATTAGTCAAACTATATACAATAATTATAGAGGGCATTAGTCAAACTATATATAATAATTATAGAGGGCATAAGTCAAACTATATACAATAATTATAGAGGGCATTAGTCAAACTATATACAATAATTATAGAGGACATTAGTCAAACTATATACACTAATTATAGAGGGCATTAGAACTATATACAATAATTATAGAGGACATTAGTCAAACTATATACAATAATTATAGAGGCATTAGTCAAACTATATACAATAATTATAGAGGGCATTAGTCAAACTATATATATAATTATAGAGGTGTGTATACGGCTAGCACACGCTGAATGCTCAGATTATTTTGTGTGAGTGTGTGTGGGCGGGGGGGGGGGGGGGGGGGGGGGGGGGAGGGAAGGGGGTTATAAGGTGGGCTAAATAGGCTCTTGTCCTCTTGTCTTGAATTAAACGAACTAATGTCCTATTCGAGTTATAAAACTGGATAATAAATCGGTGAGATATAGTTTCATAACAAACAACCTACCACATCATTAACTGATATATATTCTTTTGACTTTTGTCGTGCATTATAAATCAATAAGGTAAGAGCGTCTAGTCTAGATAAGAATGAATTATGATTGTCATTGAGACAGGACATTGTAACACGAACACCGGCTGCCTGACATAGATTGTGTTTCAAGTTAAAGCCGCGCCATGACAGTTAAGTCTCAAGCTATCTGCGTAGTGAAGACTCCGGTGAGCATGTATATCCACACGGTCTCACTATCGTTATAACTGTCCGCCTATATATAGACGTAAATATATGGCCAGACGAAACGTTAGACGTAGTGTAGTGCCTCTAGTTTTACGCCAATGTCAGGTTTAATGAGTTCAAGGCGGAGTGTAGTGCCTCTAGTGTTACGCCAATGTCAGGTTTAATGAGTTCAAGGCGGAGTGTAGTGCCTCTAGTGTTACGCCAATGTCAGGTTTAATGAGTTCAAGGCGGAGTGTAGTGCCTCTAGTTTTACGCCAATATCAGGTTTAATGAGTTCAAGGCGGAGTGTAGTGCCTCTAGTTTAACGCCAATGCCAGGTTTAATGAGTTCAATGCGGAGTGTAGTTCCTCTAGATTAACGCCAATGCCAGGTTTAATGAGTTCAAGGCGGAGTGTAGTGCCTCTATATTTACGCCAATGCCAGGTTTAATGAGTTCAAGGCGGAGTGTAGTGCCTCTATATTTACGCCAATGTCAGGTTTAATGAGTTCAAGGCGGAGTGTAGTGCCTCTATATTTACGCCAATGCCAGGTTTAATGAGTTCAAGGCGGAGTGTAGTGCCTCTATATTTACGCCAATGTCAGGTTTAATGAGTTCAAGGCGGAGTGTAGTGCCTCTATATTTACGCCAATGCCAGGTTTAATGAGTTCAAGGCGGAGTGTAGTGCCTCTAGATTTACGCCAATGTCAGGTTTATTGAGTTCAAGGCGGAGTGTAGTGCCTCTATATTTACGCCAATGCCAGGTTTAATGAGTTCAAGGCGGAGTGTAGTGCCTCTATATTTACGCCAATGTCAGGTTTATTGAGTTCAAGGCGGAGTGTAGTTCCTCTAGATTAACGCCAATGTCAGGTTGAATGAGTTCAACGCGGAGTGTCAATGGGACCAGAACTCTCTATACTCAGTTCTTATTCTTCCAAACGCCTTCAAGTATTTTTCTTTACGTTTATATATTCGCAAATGCAGGTGAGGTTACCGTGGGATTATATTTAAAACAGCCAGGGCCTCGCGAATTTGATTTTTGAATTTGGACTGTATAAAATACAATCCGTATTTAAGGTCCAACGATAATTCACACATGTTCGGGATATTTCTATGGAAATTCTTGTTATACCTATGTTTGAAAGGCCATCTCCGCCTGAGCTTATTTTCATCGAAATAGTCCGTCATAAAGATGTTGTTGATTTGAAATGCTAGTGTCGCTCTAGCTGACTGCTTTGAATATGTGAAAAAAGAGTTTACATTATATGTTCATGTATTTTTCAATTTTTCAATTTCAAAGTATATGTGATTTAGTGAAAGCGCTTTAATTAAAGATGTTTAAATTTGACCTAGCATGCAAAGAGAAAGTGGGTATAAGATGAACTAAATTAGGCCGTGTTGTGTCAGGTTGCGAAGGAGGAGTATCTATTTTTAAGTGACACGTTCCGTCTATATCAGGGATTGAGTGACACAGGCCAAGGACGTTTGTGACATCATTGCCAAAATGTGTTGCCCACATTTATTTACATAATGACCGACTGTTATGGATTCATCACTATTTTAAAACTTACATTTTCCAACAGTAGCTCTTTTTTTTTTGTGACCTTTAAGTTGTTAATAACGATATCATCTGAATGAAGCCGCAATACCATATATAAAATCGTACAGTGTAACCTACGCGTGTGCTGATGGAGCGTATTTGTCTTTATTTAGGGACACATATTTACAGGGATCTGATAATTATCCCGTTTAAAGGTTGGCTTCGTTAAGGTAAGGATTATTGATTAATTGATTGTTTGGTGTTTTTCGCCGATTATAACAATGTACTAGTTATATCACGGCGTAATGCTAACCCAGCAACCCTGAAAACCAAGGAGGGCAGCCATTACTACCATTTTTAAAGTCTTTGGTATGACCCGGCCTGGAATCGAGCCCACGACCGCCCGCATCCGAGGCGGACGCTCTTCCACTACACCATCGAGGCGGTCATGCGTCGTCCATCGTGCGTCGTCCGTCGTGCGTCGTGCGTCAACTTCTTTTCCTCAGTAACCAGTGGGTCAATTGGGATGAAACAGAAACCATCCTCTCAATGACCTCACCAGATTTTCTTAACATTTTTGGGATCCATGCAGTTTCCATGGCACCGAATGAAAACAACTTCAAAATTCTTCTCCTCCCAAACTGGTTGGCAGATTTTCAAATAATTTTGTAAAAATGTTCCTTAAGTGACCCACTATCAGATTCCTTCAAGCCATGTTGATTGGTCGAAAACCATGGCCGCCAGGGGTCGGGGCTATTTTGCCTTATATGGCTATAGTGAAAACTTAAAAAATCAGGTGAGCGATCCAGGGCCATCATGGCCCTCTTGTTTACATTGCAGTATCGATCTAGTGCCAAACTAAACCAAGCCCCGATAGCTCAGTCGGCAAATGCACAAGCTACTAATCCCGGTTTTGTCAGTTCGAACCCCAGCTCGTCGAATATTCTTCCCACGTTTGACACAATAAATTGTGACACGCGTCTTCGATTCTTTCACCAATGGCATAGCAGTCTATGTGGAGAAGCAGTAAGTTGCGTGGAAAGACTGTTATTTTGAGTACTGGTCTTAGAAAGCCTTGAAACACACGAGGAGGTGAACAAGCCGCCGTGATATTACTGGAGAGTTGTTGAAAATGGTGTTAACCTCCAATCAAACAATTATCACTTTGAGCCGTCCCGCGAGAAAACCAACATTATGGTATGTGCGTAATGTATCGACCCAGATCGGCTAATCCGGTCCAACACATTTAGTTTCAGGGGGATAGAGGTATAGATCATTCCTGCAACCGAAAATCCACAGGAAGGGAAAAGTGTCTGTCCGGGTTAGCATGCAAGGCATGCTTCGGCTGATCCGGGTCGATACTTTACGCAGAGTCCATAATGTTGGTTTTCTCGCGGAACGGCTCTTTTGGGGCGATAATGCCAACCTCTCTGACTTGAACCCGAAAATGCCGTCTAGTTTACATTATTTAAAAAAGTATCGGAACATTGCGTTAAACATGTTTTCATAGTCACCATGACGAGAAACGATGTTTGATATTCAAGACTTGAAAATGTTTACCATGTATTCATGTTACCCTGATTTAATGTCTACATCACGTCACACAAAATAAGACGTCGACTGTAATTTGCAATGCAGAGAATATAATATTATTTCAACGATGTCAAATGTATACAGCAAGTCAAAAGTCTTACCTTTCAAGACGATGTGTTCATACGGCATATAAAATCAGTGCGGTTCATCGTGTTCTAGAATTCTAATTAACCGTTAGGAAGCATTTGTCTTAACCTTTTCACCACAAACCTGCAGTAGATGACTTAGAAAAATAAAGATCAATTTTCGAATGAACGTGTAATTATCAAATAGAGAAGAAAACATTGTAACAAACGAGAAACTGCTCATTTTTAGCAACATCGAAAGATGTCTGCTTCTCTGTAGGTAAGGGTGAATCAAAGACGTGTTCACAAAACGAATTGACATTTTGCATATGGTGTATATGGATCTGAACAAACTTAATGTCGTATCAACGATCGACCAACAGTGTTAAAGAACAGGAACTGTTAACGGAAAAAACCTGCTAAAGAACCAAAAGTGTTAAAGAGCCAATAGTGTTTAAGAACCGAAGAAGTTAAAGCACCAATATTGTTGAATAACCAAAAAGAGTAAAAGAACCAAAACGGTTAAAGAACTAGCAGCGTTAAAGATAACAAAACTGTTAAGGAAACCACAGTGTTAAAGAACTAAAGTGTTAAAGAACCAAAAGTGTTAAAGAACCAAAGTGTTAAAGAACCAAAAGTGTTTAAGAACCAAAAAGAGTTAAAGGACCAAATAAGTGGGGGTAAAACAAACGAGTTCAAGAACCGAATGTGTTGAAAAACAAAAAGAGTAAAAGTACCGAAAGTGTTAAAGAACAAAAACTGTTAAAGAACCAAAAGTGTTAAACAGCCAAACGTTTTTTAGATCACCTAGAGCCAAAGGCTCAAGGTGAGCTATTCTGTTCACTCTGTGTCCGTCGTCCGTCGTCCGTCGTCGTCCGTCGTTAACTTTTAGCTTTAAACATCATCTCCTCCTGAACCGCAAGAACAATTTCCACCAAACAATGTTCCTCTGGTGGTCCTCTTTCAAAATTGTTCAAAGATTTAAATTCCATTGAGAACTTTGGTTGCTGCGGCATCAGAAAGGGGACAAAATGTCCAAACTTTTCTTCTCCTCCGAATCTGCCTGTCAGATTCAAATATAATTTAGTAGAAATGTTCCTTGGGTGACCCTCTATAAAAATTGTTCAAGCCATACTGATTGGTCGAAAAACATGGCAGTCAGGCGGCATCAGAAAAGGGACAAGATGACAAAATTTGAAAATTCCATTTTTATGAAAGGGCTTGTCTGATTTTAAGAAAATATAATACGAATCTTACTGTAATGATCCTCTATTTAATTAATTTAAGCCGTTTTGATTGGTTACACAATCATATCAACCAGGCGTCATCACAAATGGGGTAAATTGAACTTTTAGCTACAAATGACAACCAACTCCTACCATTTCAATAGAACAATTTCCACAAAACATCACAGGAATGTTCCTTTGGTGGTCCTCTTTCAAAAGTGTTCAAAGATTTAAATTCCATTGAGAACTTTGGTTGCTGCGGCATCAGAAAGTGAGAAAAATACCCAAATTTTAAAATCCTTTTCCTCCATAATCTGCTTGTGCGATTGCAAGATAATTTGGTAGAAATGTTCCTTAAGTGACATTCTAAATAAACTGTTGAAGCCATATTGATTTCGTTGAAAAACAGGGCAGCAAGGCGGCATCAGGAAAGGTGCAAAATGACAAAAACTTTATAATTCCATTATTATTAAACTTCTTGTTAGATTTCAAGATATAAATGGCCTTTACTGATAAGCTGTTTCTTGAGAAGTGTCCACTCCTTGCAGTTTCATTTGCACTCCTTGATCAAATTTTCCTAGATATTTGCAGTTAAATATTTGCTACTAATTTACTATCAATTAGGTGATCGATTTAGGGCCATCTTGGCCCTCTTGTTTTAAAAAGAACCAAAAGAGTATCATAATAAAAAAAGTTAAAGGACTAGCAGTGTTAATGAATAAAAACTGTTAAAGAAGCAACAGTGTTAAAGAAGCAAAAGTGGTAAAATACCAAAATAATTAAAGAACCAAAAAAGTTAAAGAACCGAACGTGATAAAGAACAGAAAGAGTAAAATAACACAAACTGTTAAATTAGTTAACCAAATTAGTTAAAGAACCAACAGTGTAACGAACAAAAAGAGTATAAGAACCGAAATGTTTAAAAAACCAAACGAATTAAAGAACTAAACGAGTTAAAGTTCCAACAGTGATGACAAAAAAGTTATAAAGAACCAACATTGTTAAAGATCGCAAATGATATGAAAATAATAATGAAATCATAAGGAGAGTTAATTGACCTTAAATGAATGCTTGACAATTGTATTTCCAGTAATTCGTTTCCTTATGGCGCTCGATTTGCAAATTTATATACATTAAAAATGGATGTAGTACCATCTATCTTCACTGGATATTGTCGGTATTTTGTATAAAGCTGCTTTGTCACATGTCTCCATTATTTGGAATTGCTTTCACAGTTTATTACATACACGTAGCACATTCTAGACCTTGCAAGACTAAAATGCCATTTCACATTTATCCACGTAATATACCTTTCATACGCCTATGCAGCAGACGACTTTTGAAAACATAATGCGTAATTCCTCATTGTGCCGCAATGTGTTAAAAACATTTTCGATAGTTTGCCTAGATCATTTTCTATTGCAGTTGTGGTGTATGTGGATTACCCGACACCAGCGAGTCAATTATAATGTTAAATCCACAATCCCGAGCGCCAAGGAGGGATAGTCATCATAACCGTTTTGAAGTCGTTGGTATTAACCTGGTCAATATGCGGCTTGTTTAAGGTTAGATGTTCGTCAACTCTTGACAGGAATACCGTGTGTGTATAATGTCTTACATCAGCCTTGGTACTATAGTGGTATCATGTCTGTTAATGAGTGCACGGTGATTTGCAAACCCCAACCTTAGAACACCTACGATCCAGCAGTTTGATTTGGCTCTACAATATGTTTTATTTCGCGTTCCTAAGCAACATATTTCTACTCTGAAAATATAAACAGGTGCATACCTTTGATCTTTTTTAAATTATCATATGTGATCAGAATTGAGTTACCTATTATTATATCAGTAGCATTGAGAGCTTTGTTTACAATATCAGTAGCATTTAGAGCTTTGTTTACAATATCAGTAGCATTAAGAGCTTTGTTTACAATATCAGTAGCATTGAGAGCTTTGTTTACAATATCAGTAGCATTAAGAGCTTTGTTTACAATATCAGTAGCATTGAGAGCTTTGTTTACAATATCTGTAGCAGTGAGAGCTTTGTTTACAATATCAGTAACAGTGAGAGCTTTGTTTACAATATCAGTAACATTGAGAGCTTTGTTTACAAAACCAGTAGGATCAAATGCTTTGTTTACCATATCAGCAGCATTGAGAGCTTTGTTTACAATATCAGTATTATTCAGAGCTTTGTTTCAATATCAGTAAACTTGAGAGCTTTTTTATACAATATCAGTAGATTTAGAAGTGTGTTTACAATATCAGTAGGATTGAGAACTTTGTTTACAATATCAGTAGCACTGAGAGCTTTGTTTACAATACCAGTAGCATTGAGAGCTTTGTTTACAATATCAGTATTATTCAGAGCTTTGTTTACAATATCAGTGGTACTAAATTTGGATCCATGCATCGTGTTGTCTATGACATAGAGGGGTGTGTTGAATTGAAGCTTTATCAGCTTAAACACGGCAGAAACAAGATAATATCTCGACAAGAACCACCAAACTAATGCCAAGACCTGTTTAAGAATAAAGGTTGCATTGTAAACATTGACTATAATGCTTATCAGGAAAATGCCTGACTTCTTTGGAAACTGCAAATGTAACCTATCACTGGACACCAAAATCAAAATGTATAATAACTCTTACAACATATTTCTAAATTCCTTTCCCAAAATAAAAATATAATTTTGTACTTATATTTGCAAACAAACTTAATTCAAACGATTGGTGCGAAAAATTAAGCGTAAGGCATTTGCGACCAGTGTAGATCTAGATCAGCCAGTGGATACGCACAGTATGAACTGACTCTGTACTGTTCGTCAATTAGTCATATACACGTTTTAAGAAACGTCTGTAAAGCGGTTGCATTTTGGATCCTTAAAATCGCAAAAAGTTTTTTCCACAAGTGTAATAAATTAATCAAGACCACAGACATATTGTCTACAGATAATGTAGCAAAACTAACATATCTTCGTCATCTATAAGAATCATTCTCTTTTCACCGTTTCGAAGTGATATGTAACACCATGGTCTAATAAAACAAGATAGCCGATTAGCAATTACATGTTATTTCTATATAGATACGAAGCAACTGTATAATCAACGTGCATATATATCTCAAATATAAAGAAGGAATGTAGAAGATAAAATGGTTTATGCTGGCATTAAATAATGTTTCTGTTGATCCAAGTGAATCCAAATGTCATTGGAAAAGACACTTCAGTATGTAATAGTGCTATAAACAGTGCAGATCACGAACTGTAACAATCTAATGAAATAGTAATATCAGATACAAGGTTTTTGTCAATGCATACCGTCATAAAAACCTTCCACTGATAGTTCAAATGAGGCGCATTATGTTATGTTTAGCGTCATTAACGATTTATTTTAAGAAAGAAACAGTCGCTTTGAAATATTAAACAACAATAAAAAATGTTTCAGTCCAGCTAATTATATTCTGTTCGTGCACAGGACGACAGAACAGCGCGACATAGAATTGTGTTTCACAATATAATTTAAACCGTTGCAGTGAGTATCTTTTGTACAGAACTGCGGGACACTCTGGACACATTTGTAATGGTAATTTCACATTTTTCATATAAAATCACGCGTTTTAAGTTCAGCAAATTCAGACAATCAGACTGGTATATGTTCTTTAGTTCAGTTGGGTCATATTAAATGACATTATTAAAATGCAAAAAGAGAATTGAATTTATTTCAGGAACATTGCACAAGACAACCATATGGCGTTATTCTACAATGGTATTATATTTAGAGGTCTAACTCACTCCCTCTTGCGGACGTCATTTTCATTCATCTGCAGTAGGCTTTCAAAGCATTGTGGAAAAATGATAAATGTCTCGATTAAAAATAGTTATTTCCTATAACGAGATTTTCAGGTTTTGTTTTCATTAGTTGTTGTCAAGCTGTTTTGTGCGAATTTGTTGTATATTGTAGAGGCCGTAATTTGATCGGTGAATTGTCTACCGCTTACTACCATTCAATTTCAATTTTCAATTTACGTTAGCCATGTTTGTGTGTTCATTTAACCAGGGAGGTAGATAAGTGGGATAGTTAACTAAAGTGTATATTAAAATATCACCCGTGCCAACATTTGTAGAAAGTAAAACTTATCTATGTCTCTGATTTATCGAAGCTTTTCGTTTGTCATACAGAGACTAGAAACATACTGCTAAACAATTAGTCAGCTATAAAAAGATTGGAGTAAATGAACACTGTACCATGTTATAGTAAGTTAACCAATACAGCTTTGTATGTAATAACAAGGAACAAATAGGCAGGCATGTGCTATGTGTAATTATACAAATATGCTATTTTCCTTTTAACTCTTTTAGCACCAATGGCAATGTTGAGTTAGTTTTTGCATATAATACAGATTCTGGAGAGTAAGTTTGTAACGAGCTATCTTACATGAAATAAGCAAAATATTCCAAAACTCTTATTACATGGAAAATCGAGTAGTCCGAGTATAACATAGAAGAGTCTTCTTTATGACATTCAGCACTGAAAGAGGTAAAGTGCACTAGTTCGTAAAGATACAACAATTGACGTATAATCTATGCTCAGATCGTAAAAATAAAACAAATGACGTATAATCTATGCTCAGATCGTAAAGATACAACAATTGACGTATAATCTATGCTCAGATCGTAAAGATACAACAATTGACGTATAATCTATGCTCAGATCGTAAAAATACAACAATTGACGTATAATCTATGCTCAGATCGTAAAGATACAACAATTGACGTATAATCTATGCTCAGATCGTAAAGATACAACAATTGACGTATAATCTATGCTCAGATCGTAAAAATACAACAATTGACGTATAATCTATGCTCAGATCGTAAAGATACAACAATTGACGTATAATCTATGCTCAGATCGTAAGATACAACAATTGACGTATAATCTATGCTCAGATCGTAAAGATACAACACTTGACGTATAATCTGACAATTAGAAAAGTGCCCTGCCAAATCGTAAATAAAACATATTAATCATAATACATATGAACTATTTACATTGATGCGTTTATAAGCCCATGGGATATGTGTTCATAAATAATAAGTCCACCAGGATCTATTCTGACAAAACGTGAACACATTACATCAACGGATTATTCTAAATTTACATTATTAAAAGTGCTTCTTACCATTATATTTCAGGGAACGAGATACCATAGATTTCACCTGAGTCTTTTTGAACTTGCGTTGATACCTGCAGTATGGTTGAATCAATTAGGTTATTCAAATAAACTAGTACATTTCTGAAAGTAGAGCAAGTTTTGCACGTCTTGTGCCTCTAAAATATGTTGGACAATTTGGTCCTGCGCTGAATCATTATATAATTCTGTTTAGTCAGGACAAAAAAATAATTAATGTAATCAAGACGGACCACATATACCTGAATATCGACTGTGTGCAATTGATCTAGTTTTAACGTGGAGTTATTATGTTACATTTGATGTAATATGTGGTGAAAACATAATATAAAGTAGCAAACAGCTGATAAACAAAGAATATATTCCAATTATTTCAATTTGCAGTTTGATACTGTGTTCATCGACTGTATGTAATCGACTTGTGGTAAATGGACAATATCATTAAAACCATTAACCGCAAATAGCCTGGGACATATTACCTTCGCCAACTTAGCTTCCATATGCGTACATTGGTTCGCTTTGGCTTGCCTAAACTATAAAAACATATTGTTAGTATTATTGTTGATATATTTGTATTCAATAATGATAATAAGTGTCTAAACAGGAACAAAAACTACCGTTGGCTAACTAAAATGGTAGAAGTTAAAGGTCCAGTATGTCGTCAAGAGGAACTCTGTTTCCAGTCATATGCACAATCTTCCTTTTAGGTGCATACATTGAGTAACACGAGCACGGCCCGACCTTAAGACCTTTACATAACGTCTTGTTGAATTGACTTCCCATTAACATGTAGGGTATTTAATGTTCTTAACTACCTTTTCAGAAAGACGAAAGATGGCGTCAACCTGTTTCTTTGTGTTTTAGAAACAATATATGAAGATAACGCACTACAGCCTTTTTCAAAAGAATTTAATATGCGATCAAATTGTCTATTAGACTGAGTATGTTTAAATTTACACAAAACTAGATACACAAAGTTCGTTCCTTGTTTACACAAAGGGGATTCTCTAGCTGTTTTTACATATGTTGACCAAGTCATTTTGTTCCTGATTTAATCATATAGCCTATCTACAGATGTGTTGGGGAATAAAGTCTACAAACAATTCATAATGGTCTATGCCATTTTAGGGACCCTTCGACCAGTACCCTAAATTATGGACTATTGCATCGAGGTAATCATTAGATTGTGTCCTGAAAGTTATTGTTTCTGATTCCTTGAGAAGTTTTGTATTCATATTGACCTTAGCACGATCCAATACCCCTATTACCCTTTATACCTTTAGAGAATCAAGACCTGATCTAGTTTCATTATATATCTCAAACTGTATAGAGCAAATATACTTTCTTCGGAACTGGTAACTGTCATTTTCAGAGAAGATTCTTACAATTACGTGACTTTTTCTTCCAGACGAATAACAGCTGGCAATCGAAAACATAATACAATTTCGTTTATTATTTGTGTTCGTGGAATCGGTGTCTCAATGTTGGCTTTGTACTAATGGAGAGAATGATCGATCACTGCTTGACAATGAATGGTACTCTGCTTTACAGACGTAACTTATCTCGACAGACCGTTAAGATTAGATACAATAATGGCACTCAAGACCTAAACAAGATGCCTTTTAGATTCTCTAGATCAACAGTTTAACACGCGAACGTGAGAGAGAGAGAAGAGAGAGATGAAGAGAGAGAGAGATGAGAGAGAGAGAGAGCGAGAGAGGAGAGAGAGAGAGAGAGAGAGAGAGAGAGAAGAGGAGAGACAGAGAGAGACAGAGAGAGAGAAGCAGAGAGAGAGAGATGAGAGACAGAGAGAGAGGACAGAGAGAGAAGACAGAGAGATAGAAGAGAGCAGAGAGAGAGACAGAGAGAAGAAGAGAGACGAGGATATAGAGAGAGAGACAGAGAGAGAAGAAGAGAGAGCAGAGAGAAGAGAGAGAGAGAAGAGCAGAGAGACGAGAGACGAGATAAGACAGAGAGCAGAGAGAGAGAGAGAGACGAGAGAGATGACATAGAGAGAGATATATATATATATATATATAATATATATATAGGTATGAGAGACGAGAGGAAGAGAGAGAAGAGAGAGCAGACAGAGACAAGAGACAGAGAACAGATGAGACAGAGAGACGAGAAGAGAGACTAGAGATGACAGCAGAGAGCTGAGAAGACATGCAGAGAGAGAGGAGAGAGAGAGACACACACACAGAGAGAGAGACAGAGAGAGACGAGAGACAGACAAACAGACAGACAGACAGAGAGACAGAGAGACAGAGACAGACAGACAGACAGACCAGAGAGAAAGAGACAGACAGCAGACAGACAGACAGACAGAACAAGACAGACAGACAGACAGACAGACAGACAGACAGACATACAGACAGACAGACAGAGAGGAGAGAGAGAGAGAGAGAGAGAGAGAGAAGAGAGACAGAGGAGATGAGAGAGAGAGAGTGAGAGAGAGAGAAGAGAAGAGAGGAGAGAGAGGAGAGAAAGACAGACATACAGAGAGAGAGAAAGAGAGAGAGACAGAGAGAGAGAAGGACAAGAGAGACAGAGAGACAGAGAGAGAGTAGAGAGAGACAGTAGAGAGAGACAGAGACAGAGAGAGAGACAGAGAGAGACAGAGAGAGAGACAGACAGACAGAGACGAAGAGACACAGAGAGAGAGAGAGAGAGAGAGGAGAGACAGACAGAGACATAGACAAGAGTTGATTTAATTAAAAGATTTAAAAAGGTTTGAGAGGGTGACCTTTGTCACTTTTTTTGGGGGAAAAAATGCTCAGCGAATTTCTGTGTTTGTTTCGAGAATATTTCGCTTTTGTAGACTATAGTACACACTGTCATCTTAAGCATCCTGGGTGTCCACATTATCTCGGCGCTTAGCAGAAGTAGCCATCTTGCCTTTCTTTTTCCTTTCATCAGCCTTCCTGACCATGAAAGGCCTTCGAAAAGGTTAGTCTTGTTATAAAATACACTGTTGAACGCCTACTAGCAGCTGCTATGTAGCCTTGCTGGCAGATGAAAAAAACAATGAAAGCGTCGGCTACACGTTTACCTATTTATATGAAACTTGCCGACCAATGATTAAACATAATGCGAACGTAGTCATACGTAGTGGTCCGTAGTTGAACGTAGTTATCCGGGGCTGCCCGAACTTAAACGTAGTTAAATGACCACACAAACATGCCTAACGTTGGTAGTAAGCGGTAGACAAATTCACCGATCAAATTACAGCCTCTACAATATACAACAAATTGGCACCAAACAGCTTGACAACAACTAATGAAAACAAAACCTGGAAATCTCGTTATAGAAATAACTATTTTTAATCGAGAAATTTATCATTTTGCCACAATGCTTTCTAAAGCCTACTCCAGATGAGTGAAAACGTGTCGCCAGAGGGCAATTTCAATTAACGTAAGCCATGGTGTGTGTGTACGTTTAACGAAGTTTCGTTTCTCATACAGCGACTAGAAACAAGATGTCAGCTATAAAAAGATTGAATGAACACCGTACCGTATTAAAGTAAGTTAACTAATGCAGCTATATATGTAATAACCAGGAACAAATAAAGGAAGACATTTGCTAAGTGTAATTATACATATATGCATAAAATAGACAGACTCCGGTGAGTCAGATCCGTAACGAACTGTCTTACCTGAAATCAGCAAAATATTTAAAATCTCTTATTACATGGAAAATCGAGTCGCCCGATTTTGTAACATGGAAGTCCTTTAAGAAATTCGGCGCTGAAAGAGTTAAAGTGCATTAGTTTATGCTCAGATCGTAAAGATACAACATCTGTCGTGGAAGACAGTGGTGCAGAGGTAGAGCGTCGGCCTCTCAACATCAAAGGTCCTGGTTCGAGTCCCGTGATGAGCGGGTCCTGACTTTGGGATTTTTCCACACAATCGGCGCGAGTACTGGTTAAGTATCCAGGAAGCAGACATCGAGCTGTGATTAATATAAGCTTAAAGCTTGTTTCGCAATCGATTTAAAATAAATAAGTTTAAACTAAAGATACAACAATTGACTTCGTATCTGGCAAAAGAAAAGTGCCCTGCCAAATCGTAAATAAAACATATTAATCACAATATATTTGCATCCTTTACGTTGATGCGTTTATTACACCCAAAACAAGAGAAAATAGCCTGAAATTATTCAAAAAATCATCAAATACAGACGTAAGGAAAAATGCCTTTAGCATCAGGATAGTGGATCATTGGAACTCGCTCCCAGACGAAGTCGTATTATCACCAAGCTTAAATGCCTTTAAAAAACAGTTTAGAATAAACACCTGGACCAACCACCCATCAAACTTCACCCACGCTCGCCACTGTGTCAACACATACAAGAAATGTAACATACATAAGAGATGGACCTTTAGAAGCCGTAGGCTTTCCAGCGGTCTCGGAACCGTAAGTAACCGTAAGTAACCGTAAGTTATAAGCCCCCTGGGATATGTGTTCATTAATAATAAGGCTATGTAGGGATGAAATACAAACCGTTTGTAAGTAGCCACCAGGGGTTTATTCTGACAAAACCGAGCCCCGTAGCTCAGACCGCTCAGTAGCGACGCAGGGCAAGGGTACTCGCAATCCAGGGGTTGTGAGTT